>LBLO01000083.1:0-55226 GCA_004354395.1 Chondrostereum purpureum | reverse complement strand
CCCCAGGGGAAACCTATTATAGAAATGATCGGAGTTTGAAATTTCCATCTACTGGCTTACGCTAATGTGCCACCAGTTCCCTGACAGTGTATTCCGTCCTACCCGCCACCAATAGGAATACAAAATCTGTCGGGGGTACTGGCTTCGAGTCTATTGAACCAGTCTTGTGGCAGAAAACATCAGCAGGAAGACACTGAAGTCCAATCGGATGAAGAATTCCCACTGTCTTCACGATCCTTATCGCGGCCCGATAGTTTCCTTACTATATGCCTTCTGAATAGGGGTTAGAGTTAGTGAGTGACGTCGAGTCGSGTCGACGGATAGAAGCAGCTTATCTCCTGTTCCGCGACTTATCAGCATCTCCTCAACCACCATCCCAATGGCTAAGAAACGAGCACTCTGTAGCATCGGCGTGGACGTCGACGCAGTAGCTGGTTGGCTAGGTTCTTGTCAGTAGAGTCAAATCTTTCTTCGCCTTTCTTCATGTACTAATGAAAGTGAAGACGGAGGACACGATAGCCCGAATGACATCTCTCGAGGGATGTTTGCTGGGGAAGTTGGCGTCCCACGTCTGTTGAAAGTCTTCGATAAGTACCAAATCAAGGTGAGAACGTTGAATCACACTTGGAGTTTGTCGTTGAATCCATCTTGCGGTTAGACGACCTGGTTCATTCCTGGGCACTCATTGGATACGTTTCCGAAAGAAATGGCTATGGTTCGAGATGCTGGACACGAGATTGGACTTCACGGTTCTATAGCCTAGCCTCTTTCATTCCTAATCTCTAAGTAACCTTTGACCGGGCAGGCTATTCGCACGAAAACCCCATCGCGATGTCATTCCAGCAGCAGAAAGAGGTTTTGGACCATACCTTCAAGGTAAATCGAAGATAGTTTACTCATACATCTTGCCAATAATCACAAATTTCTAGCAACTTACTGACTTCTGTGGTAAACCACCGATTGGCTCTGTGGCACCATGGTGGGAGACTTCAAAGTAAGATACAACCACTCCTAGTTTAGCGCATTCTAATTTTTTGTGTAAACAAAGGGAGGGTGTTAAACTGCTCCTCGATAAAGGGATACAATACGACCATTCTTCTCAAGCTCATGACTGCCAACCATTCTATAGCAGAGACGAGGTGCGTATTCCATATCCCTCGAGTCTACGAACTGTGGCGGATCTCTTGTGCTAGGACACCTGGACCAAGATCGACTATTCGGCCGCTTCTGCTAACGATTGGATGAAGCCATTGGTACGCGGAAGGGAAACTGCTATGGTGCAGATACCTGCAAATTGGTGTAAGTTTGGGCCGTATTCTTATTAGCCACCTCCCGCTGCAGCACAGTACTGAAGATAAATAATCATTAGACTTGGACGATCTCCCACCGCACATGTTTATCAAAGGATCTCACGCCTCGCATGGCTACGTTGACTCTGACGTGACCTTGAAATTATGGAAGAAGCATTTCGATTATTTCTACCGGGAGAACGACTGGTTTATTTTGTGAGCAAGGAAATTGTGGTATCAAAATTGAAGCTAAATCGATACCCCCTAGTCCTTTGACGATCCACCCAGACGTCAGTGGTCGGCCTCATATGGTATTGATTCTAGAAGAGTGAGAACACTTTTAGAGATCGTAGCTATCTCATTTTTGCTGAACGATCAACAGGTTAATTGAGTACATGTTGAAGCATGAAGGAGTCGAATTCGTCACTATGGAGCAAATAAACCGGGAGTTCAGGGAAAGGGTTCCAGTTCCAGAAGGCGCACTGACAGGGACTGTTCAGTGATGTTAGCTGGAATAATATGAGTATTTAGCAATGCTACAAGAAGTAAACATTTTGGGTATCATCAGTCTACTTGTGGCTCCGATAATTTAACTGGGGTGTAAGTCTTTGCATTATTGACACAAGGATTCTGAGATGCCAGAGCTACTGCACTATCCTATCAATACCCTGCCGGGCTGTAGTGTGTGCGTTGGAATGGATTTCGCTAGTGCCAATCCTAGTATTGAGCCGTGACTTATTTGATTACTGTTTAGATCGAATGTCTTATTATGCTTTCACTCTACTTACGATGATTATTTCGAAACAAGAAAAATACAAACGAGGTATACTGTGTGAATAATACGAGCCACCGTGATCAACGTCGTTTAGGTTGTGGTGAGCCAGCAGCCTCTTCTGTCGCCTTTCTCTTTGTTCCAAACCCGAACGCGACTTTGGACCTTTCCCCGGGCACCGGGGTTCCACCCTGAGAGGATGGCTCTGTGGCGGACCCAATCCTTGAAAACCCGGCCTTGGGCATCGGAGAGCCCACACCACTCCCCGGGGCAGGACTGCCTCTGATAGATGAAGAGTATAGTTGGTGACCTGGCAAGGTTATGAAATCGGAGTCGAGGGTTTGGCCATTTTTGCCAGCCTTCTTCTTCTTGGTCTTCTCAGTCTTGCCTTTGGCAAGTGGTTGGGCATCCAAGAACTCTGAGGCTTGAGGAACAGCTCTAAAAGAGAGTGATTAGTACAGATAAACCGCGAGCAAATACAAGATTACTAACCCCCGGTTCCCGACAGACAGGACAAAGTGAGCCTGTCCTGTTTTCTCCTGTCGCTGTTGAAACGCAGCACTCATACTAAGCGGCGTATCTCCGCTGGCCATCGCTGCTTGTTTCTTCTCTTCTGCAATCTTCTTCAACTTCTTCTCCGTCTTCATCTTCCCGGACCCCTTTCCGTGGAATTTATGTGACAAAGCTTTCCAAGCTTCCTTGGGCGTCAAAGAGCGACCATATTCGTCATAGTAGACAATGTTCACATCAGGTTTGTAGTTCTTGAAAGACTCGAGATTCTCGCGCGCCTCCTGCTGCTCTCGCATCCTGTTCTCGTACTCTCGTTGGGCCTGATCTTTGTTACCACCCCGAGACTGTAAGCGCTCCATCTCGCGTTGAGCAACACGACGCCGCTGTTCCGCAAGCCAGAGATCGCGCTGCAATTGAACGTGTTCTCGATCTTTGATGTCGGGGGACGGAGTAGAAAGGATACCTTGCTGGCGTAAGATATTCAAAGTGGCAGCCATACCAGTGCGATGAGTCTGTTCGCCAGTGGTACCAACACCATCATCAAGGATATCTTGTTTGCTTTCTTCAGCTTCAGCATCAGCCTCTTTGAGAGCGTTCTCGATACGATCCAAGATGGCCATATCATCCTCCTCGTCCTCATCCTTGACGTTCACTCCGTCGACCTCCATCTCGTCTAATGCTTGATCACCGGGAGCCATTGAGACGTCCCGGGATTGTGATCGCTGTTTCACGACCGAAGGTTCTCGGGTTTCTGCTTTGACTTCTGGCTTCCGTCTCGCTGGTACTGGATTTGTACCAACTACACGAACGAATTCAGATGTCGAGTCAAACGTGAGACCCGCAGAGTCTCCTTCAGGTAGGTCAGGAGATTCGTCCTCTACTTTGATAATCTCCATTGCATTCTCGTCCTCTTCTCTCTGCTGTTCGAGAACTGAACATACCGAGTCAACGCTTAGGTCTCTATTGGATGATTTGAGAAACTCACGCTTCTGTGCCAGCTCCTCAGGAGTCTGTTTCTTRGTTTTCCTTAGCTTGGCTTTCCGAGTTCGAGCAAGAGCAGCCTGCAACTCATCGTCGTCTACGAAGTTGGCATCCAGGTCCCGTTCTCGAGGAACGATGGGGCCTTGGTCGACCTCCATTTCGTTGGGGTCAGCCAATTCAGCCTCAGCGGGAGCTCTTCGGCTATGACGTTTCTTCTTCATCTAGGAAATGACACGTTAATACTACATGGGACTAAAAGTCAGTTTAACTGACCTTGGGTTTCTTGAAGCCTACATCCCCTTCCTTTAGGTAGTCTGCGGTCTCGAGGTTTTCTAGACAATCATGGAATAAGGTTTTGGTACTCACCATTGAAGCAAAACTACTTACTAGCATAGTCAATAGAAAGCAAAGACTTATTCACTGCTGCAGCAGCCTGTTGTTGTTGCTCAGCTTGCACCTCCTTTTTTGACTTAGTGCTGCTACTGCCGAGCCGGAAGCCCTGGCCAACCATATATCATTAGAGGGAACAGCGAGATACATCAGGGTGACTCACATTGTCCATAGGACCTTCAATATCCTCATCGTACTTGGCCAGCACTGCACGCTTCATGAGTTGGGTGCCATCATTGAACCCTTCTTCATCGTCGTAGCCCGTGTAATTCCTCTTCTTAATTGTGTTCTCTTTCTTTTTCTTGTTCCGCTCCTCTTCTGCCATTTCGACATTCTGGAGTTCATCCTCTGAGAGTGACAATTAATCAGTTCGAGTTTAAACTAGGGATGAAACAGACGGACCTTCGTTGTCCAAGATTCGACTGTCTTTCAGCGTGAGGATCCGAGCCTCTCCCTCGTCCATACCCTCGAAATCATGGCTGACCTTGAGTCCCTCAAGGTCACCTAGAATAGCGGTTACTATAAAGCCCAGGACATTAGGACGTATATCGAACGCACGTTCCGTGTACTCGTCTTGAAACATCTTATCCATATTCTCTAGTTCTTCTAACCGTTTCTTAGCCAGCTCTTTTTCCCTCTTCTTCGCCTTCTTGATCCATTTGAGGGTGTCTTCGTCGCCGTCTGCATCACCAAGGGTAGCACCTTTCAGTGAAGCATGGAGTTCGTGTCGATTCTTTACCCTGAAAAAGGAGTGTATGTGAGATTTTGATTCCTTTTATCTGAAAGAAGTGGAGGGGGAAAAGGGTGTGAAATAACCGTAAGGCATGCGGGTTAGGGAATGCTACTCACTTTGCAATGCGGTCCGCAATCTTCCTGCAAGTCAAAAACAAAGGATGAGGAATCAGCAAACTATACCAGGTTATATTTCAAGGCCACTAACTTTGCCTCGCGCTGTTTAGTCTCCTTCTCCCGCTGTTTGGCATAGTTATCCTCTGCCTGCTTCTCCTGGCTGTCTGCAGGGGCTGCGTCATCCGTCAGCGGCTTCAATCCGAGAGAAATACGGATCTTGTTCGTCTCCTCGAGCGAGATACTCTCTTCCATCGACATTTTGGGAGAAGGTATGTAGAATGTGGAATGTGGTGGTGGTGGTTTATGAGCAAGGCTGCTGAAGCTGACTAATCATTGGTCGGAAACTATACGGGCAACTGCCTTTACTCCTCTCACCCAAAACCACGATGAGCGCAGCATTGACCGGCTTCAGAACATCATTCAAACAGACGTATCGAACATTTGTAAGTTTTGGAGGTATTCTGAGATTATTCCGACTGACGGAATTGGAANTTTTTAGCAACGATACGCCCATGAGAAACCCGCTCTTTTCTATTCGGTGATCTTTGGCGCGGCTGGACCTCTCGCAGCTATGATCATCCCTCCTGTTCGGGTCAAATACTTTGGATATGTATATCCTGACCCTCCACCGACAAGCTATCCTCGTGCGTGAAATTCCCCACAGAGTTCGAACACCGCTAATAAACCTCGATATTATGTAGTACCCCAGAGACCACGCCAGCCGTTAACAGGGTTCGACGGCGAGTAGAGGATGAAACAGGGAATGTTCACTACAGCTTGGCCTTTTAATACATCTGCTCTCAGATACGCTTCACTCCGAATGTCAAGGGTCTATTAGTTGAGTTGAGATTCTACTGGATACAGACTATTGAGATGGCTATGAAGACATTATTATGCAAGATATGGGTGAATAGATGGTGTGTTGAGACTCCTGAATGTTGCAGGTTTACTTCTTCTCCTCAGTATCCTTTCCTCCTGTCAACATTTCCCATAGCTCCGGACCGTCACGAATAAGAGCCTGTCGTAAAGATGAGCTATAATGTGGTAATAACAGACTCAAAAGGCCTACCACAACAACCTCCACAGCAATGAGAGCAATGATGACGAGTTCCAAATTGTGGGAAGAGGACTGGCTCCCATATTAGCAATGTTTTCTGAGAAATTTCAGACTGATATTACCTCTGTCAAGAGTTGCCGCAAAACGGATTGTGCCTCTCCAGCGTAGTCGATCTTTTCATTCACTGAACTCGTCCTGCTCTTGACTTCCAATGCCTCGCTCAACGACTTGAAGTAGCCTAGAGTTCAAATCAGCACCAGCTCCAGCACGATATCTAGAAATGCTCACGTTCAAGCTCTGGTTCTGTCCAATAGAAGTCCGGGACATCGCTAAAGTTTTCGCGGTTGAGGTTCAATCCTTGCCTGAACTTCATAAGCTGGCCAAGTTTCTTGATCAATGCCTTGCGCCCCAACCCAGGTTTTCCTGTTTGTTCTAAGGAATGTGGAAGGAGCGCCATGGAGGATAGATAGTCGTCTAGTGACATCTCCAAGACCGATAGAGAAGTAGACCGGGACAGAGCTTGGGAGAAAGCATATCGAGCAAGCAAGGTTTCAGCGGGAAGAACCATTGATGGAAGTTCCGTAGGTAGATGTTCAGGATCTGGAGGAGTCGTTTGACCCAGAATGATAAGGTCACCTTGCAGACGCGTCGACCTTGATTGAAGATAAACATCAGGAAGCGGTCAACCAACACTGAACCTAGAGACTTACTCGATTGGATCCGTCACAAACTCCAGCTCCTCTGTTTCCGCCTCTTTCAGGGGTGCAACCTGGATGCCAGGCGTGCGCCCAATGAATTCAGCAGCGAACTTTCTAGCGTCCTCTTCTTCCAATCCCCAACAAACAAAGCTGCCGTTCGCAAACACAAACACTTCACCCTCTTTGTTAGAATCTCTGGGTGACCATTTCGGTACCCATAGAGAATCATGAAGAGGTACAACAGAGCCGGGAAGGTTYGCCTGTGACCTCATGCGAGACAACAGATAGCGCTCAGCTGTGGCAAGCGTAAAGACTGTCTTGATTTCACTTCGCGTTGGCGTCTTGTTGGAACGAATAGGCAGAGATTCCGCAGCAGTTCGTCTCAGCGATGTCGTGGCTTTTGGTTTCGGCTTTTTGTCGTCCTCAGTAATTCGACCTGTAGCTGAGAAATGCCGCCGCGGAAATACACAAACGGCTACTGTATGGGCTTTACACCGGCTCGAAGGAAGCCAGCTTGTTGAAAGGTTCCTAGTACAATTGCGAAACTGCAGCATGTTCAAATGAGAGACTCGATACACTCAGTTGAGGACTCACCATGACTGCAGAGGACCAAAAGCTACCCTGAAAATGCTAGAGGAGTGTGTAACAAGTCAAGGAATGTAAATTTATGCCGTTCAATGCCGAACTGTTGCCGGAACGCGTGTACGTCAGAATTTCAGAGTCATCGTGATCGTGATTCTATTTCTCTCATGGCACCTTGGACCATACTCAACTTGTACTCAACATTTGCTTTTCATCATATCATAACGTCTAACGGACATAAAATACATATCAATATATTCTACACTTCAATAAACTTATCACTTCTTAACCCCCCTTGCCGAATTCTTCACGGCTCGTACATGACAAGGAACGATGGTCGAATGGCATCGTTCGTATATATAACCAACTCGTCGTAATTCAAGCTTCCACCCTTCTCCGCCAATACCTGTGTCCTTTTTTCAGCATTGCGGAATATGGGACTCTTTCGAACCACTTACCGAATCGTATCCTGGTGGGGGAGCAGTCAGGGTAACGTTATCGGTCGTCATTTTGCAACCTTTCCCCACGACGATCTTGCTAAGAAGGATAGCCTTCAAGGAGCACTTCATGTCGTTGTGTGAGTAGTCATTGGCCCTAATGAGATTATGTGAGTCCGTGTTCTATTTCTCGACATAGAACTTCAACTTACTTAGATGACGTTGAAGAAGTGTAGATTCCCTTGCCGAATCTGTGAACTGATCAGGACTCTATGCTAGCCATGGAACAAATGATTCAACTAACCTTCCCCATCCCGTCTTTTTACCCCACATGCCCAAGTCAAACGACGTGCGGACGATGCAGCACAACGAGCATGTCGTTGATGAGCAGAACTGCGTTTGTCCCTTATCGCCGAGATGGCATTGCCGTCTTGTTCCATGCCACCTCCGGTTCTCGTTTCCTTCAGAACGTCCAGACGCTTTGAAGTTCTCTCGTGCTTCCACCGCAGCTCTAAGTAGGGTTTCTGAGTCTCGATGAATTGAGAGAAACTTGGACGCGGGACTAACCGATAGGCATTGTAATTTGCCAACGAAGCCTTCGTGGATACGATTTTGTAAATCCGTTTCACCTGAGGACACTTCGTTCCTGGATGTCTCCAAGAGGCTTTAAACTGATCGCAAACTACGATACGCTCTTTCAGTGAAACTCAATTCGTCCTAAGGATCCATTTGGCGCACCGTTATTGAAGGTAACATGGCTGGGAGGAACTTCCAAAATCATGGGACCCTTCTTCTCTGCGTCGTCTGCACACTTCTGCCCGCAGAAGTGCGAGGTCGTGGTCTTCGGAGCACGACGGCACATTAGACAAACAGTCTCTCCTAATCTATAGGCGGCACTTGGTCAATAAAAGTAATCCCTCTGCTTTCCAGATACGCACGTCTTGTGGGACAGCGAGCAGAAATCCCCGAACGTTCCATTTGCATTGGCAAAAGCTGGTTTCTGGCAGCCTGGAGCTTGACATGTGCCTACGCCTTCTCATGAACACCTCGACGAAAACAGCTGTGATAGACACGCTTACTTTTGCTTCCATTCCCACTTCCAAACGAGGCCTTTGCGCAAGCCTTGCTGCAAAACGAGTGCGTCTTGGTTCCATCGTTGTATTTGGGTCGGTTATGGCAAAACTGGGGTACATGAGTGGACGGAGATTATCAGGTAAGAGCTTGGACTTACGTCGCAGTTGCCAGTCTGAGTCTGATTCGTCCCAGATGATCCAGTCGGGTTCCGAGCTTTCGCTTGATTTGCACAGGTCTTGGAACAATATGGGTGAGTTGTCACGCCGTCATTGTACTAAAGAAACACGCTGTCCTAAGGAGATGAGCTGTGAAAGTAGATAGCAAGCATACCTTGGGGCGTTTATGACAAGTCTGTGATTTGGCGCGGAAGCAGGTGAGCTCTATATCTTTAGCGCTAATGAATCTGATCTCACCTCGCAATTTCCAGACAGATTCCCAGCGTTATTGCTTAGACTATTTGCGGTTGAAGAGTTCTGCGATTGATGCACCGGTCGAGGGGGTACATTGATAGGCGCCGATGCAGCAGGGGGAGGAGCAGGAGCAGCCACTGGCGGTGGGGGAGGCGGTGGAGGCGGAGGGGCAGGTGCGGTCTGTGCCACTGTCGCCGCGGCAGTTGGTTGAGACTTGTGCAGCCCAGGATACTGGCTGGCCACAGCTTGAAGAAGAGATAGCGCTAAAGGAATATGAGATGCCATTCCAGATGGTCAAAGAAAGCGAGAAAGAGAAGAAGATGGTCGTATGGAAGAGAATGTTAGAGTTCATCGAGCCTGATTGAACCCTCATTTATGCATCCTGTCGCTAGGGAGGGTGCTGCAATAGGACTGCATACAACGTGTTTCCGACCATTCGCGGTAGGGACACGACAAAACCGACCTCGATCAAAAATACCTCTGAACACGCGATGAACATGCTTAAGGGAGGAGATATGAAGACCTTCGATTGGGACAGCCGCTAATCCCCCATCGGACCGTCACTTGTCTCTTTACCTACCCATCATGGCCTCCCTTGTGAAGAATGTTATGCAACAGCTGGCATCTCAACACAAAGCGTCGTCCAAGGACTTATGCGAGGTCAGTTCAGGAGGTAACCTCATGCTTTTTTAATCCTCTAACGAAACAAAAGAGTTGCGGAGTCAAACCGAAATACGTCGAGAATGGGCGCAAGCATCCTTATTGCGGTCGAAGTTGTGCCAGGACTAGCGGCGTCATCGTCAACGGTGGCAGCGGAGGGAAACCCACATCTCCACGACCACCTGTTGCGGTGTGCCTACTTCATGGGTGTCGCGCTGCAGGGAGCCCTGCTTATTCTGAATTCTGCTCAGACGCACATGGGAGGTGAATGCATTACCTTACTTTGGATACCCTCAACACTGATAAACCTTCTAATCCACAGGGAAGCCGTTCGYATTGGCCAGATCGAAGGGTGCAGTAACTGTCGTGTTCGTCCCAGAGCAAATGTGGGGGGACAACTATGTCTGCAATGTTTGCGGCAAACACAACCCGTCCCGCTGACAACCAAGCTGCGCGAGCTGAACCCCAAGGGTTCGCGATTCAGAGAGCGTGAGTCTCCTTGCTAGTTGCACGTTGAGTTGATCAAATAATTTATCTTGACAACCGTTTGCGTAGTGCGGATTCAATTTACCAGTCAGTGGAAAATGAAGAACAAGGTTCCAACGCTTGAGAAGGCCTACGAAGTCATACTCACCCCAACCATCCAGAAACAATACCACGCCTACCGGTACGTGGCTCATATTAGCCTCCAGGAAAGTGCACACTTATTCAACAATGGCATCCGTGGGTTTTAGATCGAGCTTGAGCTCTCCGCAGGAGATACGAACGTACCACGGTGCACAGTGCATCTGTGATATGGGCGTGAATGGTCCGAACATATGCAACTTTCGATCGTGTGGCATCTGCAACGTCGTGAAGTCGTCATTCAGAGCATTCGCCTTCGGAGAACCACACAACTATGGAAGGTGAGTAGATATCACGCACCATGCTACTACGACGGTGCATTTAATGACTGAACTCTAGGTTCGGAGAGGGGATCTACTCCTACAAACACTCCAATCTCGCAGACCAGTTCGCCACCTCATGCATATCGTCCCCGTATCGTGTAGTCATTGCGTGCGATGTAATGCTGCGATCGAATATACAGGCGAGCATCTTCGACATCATTTGTCGTCTATAGTATGCGGGCTTAACGTGTTTCATAGGTTCAAGACGAGGAATCCATTTTTGTCCAGGATGCCGATGGTATTATCCCTGCATACATTCTGATGTACTCTTGCCAAGATGTTGAACCTGGTGAGTAGATAGACTACAGTAATTGCTTGCAGGTCAAGTAAATGCTGAAGAGAGTAGAAGACTATGGCATTAGTTTATACATAACATAATTTATCAAAGGAGAGCGTCACAAGTTACTAGTACAGGATAGTCTATTATATGATGATACATTTAGCTACTCGGGAGATCACCCAAGCTATTTGAAAAGAGCATTTGGGCCCCCGTCCAGCATTCGATTTCCTATGTGGTAGGTAATCAAGTAGGCTGGCCGAATGGCATCGTTGTCGTACACGACGGTTTCTGGATAGTTCAAGTCGATTCCGGGAACACCAATGATCTAGGAATGGGTTACTCATTAGCCATGTTAATGAAAAGGTGAAAGAGAGGAAGAGCGCTCACCGAGTCATATCCCCATGGAGGTTCAGTGAAATGCGTAGCGTTTCGTTGCAACTTCAAGGGAGAACCAGCCACGACGCGATTCAGCAGCAGCAAGCGGAGGTCACCGTCATTAGCAGCGTAGTCGTCCGCCTCTGTCATACGTATCATAATGAGCAGGTGGGGGATTTTACGGTCTAAGGCTTTGCTTACTCGAGGATATAGACGTAGTATAGATCCCAGTTCCAAACCTGCGAAACTTGTGGCGGGACCCTTGATGTCCTGGTTAATAAAAATATACTTGGAAGAAGCTTAGAATACACATACCACACTTGGAGATACCATATGAATTGCGGATGATAGCACAAAGAGAGCATGTATACGATGAGCAAGGGCCTGTTGTCTGATCAAGTTGAACGCGACAAGATTTGGGAGTCCCATGGAAGAGAAGCTGTTCGTTGGCAGACTGCTTGGACTTCATTCGGAGACGTTGCACTTTGACTCTGTTTAAGAAATAGACTTAGATATAGGCATGGATTGAAAAACCCGATTTCCCGTACCGGTAACGGTTGTATGCCTGTAGTGATTCATCGGTGGATAGGATCTTGAAAATGTCCTGCACCAGAGGTTCGGGCTTGGAAGGATGGGTCCAATGCCGCACAAATCTCTTTTCGACTACATATCCAATTCGTAAGAGGTCGTACCGGTACCTACAGAGCTCACTCTGACATGTACTAACCTTTGACAAAGTCCCGTTCCGAATGTTTCATACGTAGCAATCGTGATCTCTTGCCATCTCGATTGCGGGGATTATCCAGGCTGAACTCATCAAGAGTCATGGATAGGAGAGATATAGAAGATAGAAAGGTCATAATGAAGAATGTGGGGGAACTACATTGGAGACTGAGGATTTATTATCCCGCTGAGGTGCAGTTAACACGTTCTTCAAGCTGGTTTCAGGCATGACGAGATGCAGCAGTCCAGAATCCGCTTAGAATGATAACACATGTATTCGAGGAGAAGAGTACGCCAGGAGTCTTCGCAACGTGTTGGGGAGGTTTCATTTATGAGGACCGAGGTATTGGTTACGGGTCAAAGGGCGGCGCGGTGGCGGGATGAAATGATCCGCTGACTTTGAAAATCCTCTTTCGGTGATCCCCCTGAGTACTTGAGTACTTGTCCCTTTCCTTGTTCTTCTACTTCCATTTGTATTCTCTTTTTTTCCCGTCTACATAATTTCTGCCTGTCTTTTCATGCGAGTACTTTCCGCAGAGGGAACCACAACATCCGCTACCGATTCTAAGGAAAGATCTGCTTATCACTACTACTTGGAGTTGTCCGCCTCTTGATCTTCTATCACATATACCCCCTACTTATTGGCCACCTGGTCTTCGAATACCCAACCCTGCACACTCTAGAAATGACAAAACTTCGTCGGCCATCAACTGAACCACTGCCAATGTCTCCGCCCACTCGACAGCTGAGAATCGTTGCCTCTGGGACCCTTTTTCATACCCATACACTTTCCTTGCCATGCCATCCTGCACCTTCCACTGTAGTCCGTGCACAATCTGTATCCAAGACGCGAGGGGGATCTGCCAGCACACTGTCGTCCCTGCTCGCCCAATTTCCAGGCGTCGAAGCCATGCTCGTCGCGCCGTTGGGTGGAAACGACGAGGGAAAGGTGGTTAAGGCAGRCTTGGAGAAAGAAGGTGTAAATACACGCTACTGCAAAGTTTGGAAGGGGCTAGGCGTTCCTAGCGCTTGGGTACTCCATTCTGGTACGCGTCAAATCATTCAATTCAGTCTAATAGCCCAACTAAATTCCACTGTCTTCAGCTGAGAACGATACAAGAACAGTAGTAAACCATAATCCGCTTCCAGATATTACACATGAGGAATTTGTATCTCTCCTTGGACCTCTACTGGTTCCAGAGAATTATTCTCGACCAATAGCATCCTCCGACCAAACTATGCCTTCTGGAGTATCAGCTTCACCCACCCCCAGCCCCACTGGCAATGCAACACCTGTGTCTCGTTCACCTGCACCATTTGAATGGATGCATTTCGAAGGAAGATCAGTCAAAACTACATTGAGCAACATCACAGGCCTGGATGGTCTGGCTCGCGAGAGAAAATGGCGTTCGCATTGCGTTTTCAGTGTAGATGTCGGAAGAAGGGGGAGACAGGGCGTCGAGGCGGTGCGTACTGACCTCATCTATGTCCCACTGTCCTTGAGCTAATTGGTTTTCGCATTTCTAGTTGATACCCCATGCTGATGTTCTTTTTGTCAACAAACACTACGCACAACACTATACCTCCAGCCCAACATGCCCCTCCCCTCGCGCCTTCCTTCTATCTCTTACCTCGACTGCATCTCCCCATGCACTACTGGTCGCTCATTGGGGTGCAGAAGGCGCTGCAGTCCTCTCCCTCCCCACCAAAGAGTACTTCCAAAGCTCTGGGTGGGTGGAAAATGATCCCGCACCAGCATCGCACCAAACTGCAGCAAGCTCACACAACCACCAACACCCTCTCGAAGACGTACAGTCCGTGCGTAGTGGGAGTGAATTCTGGGCTGATGGTAGAAGCAGAACACCTTCGTCTGCAGCCTGGGGTAGTATGTCCGCATCCCACTATCTCTCCTCTTCCGAAGACGATGACAATGACTCGCAAGGCACGGAAGTGCCCGGAGACGAACGGGAGGCTGAGCAAGTGGTCGATGAAGTGGGAGCTCAGGACGCATTCGTGGCTGGAATGATTTTCGCGTTGAGCAGAAGGATCATGCCTGGAGCCCCTTATACACCTAGTTCTGTCGGGGAAGACAACACTACAGACACAGAAGATAAACCAAATGAGGGGAGATGGAAGTTGGATGAATGCCTCCGGTTCGCTACTGAGTTGGCTGGGAGGAAGGCGCGACGACGGAATTGGGATGGACTGGCAGCTGAGATGGCTCGCTCAGGATGGTTAGACAGTTAATCGTCAGGACACTGCTGCTAGTACCTACGATCTTCTGCAATATTATCTGCTACAATTTTTAGTACTTACTACTTACCTAGTGCTCGTATATAGTTTCTCACTACTGGTGTACCATCACCTCAACATCTTCTACATACTTTTTGGGATTACTTATTGGTATACTTCAGGGCATCCGATCGCACCCAAGTAATTGGTGAGATGCACCATTTGAAACCAACGGCCCACATCATCCCATGGCTGGTCTTGAAAGTCGTCATCGCTCCATTCATAATGTGATCGAAAGTAGTGGCGAAATTAACACTAGTAGGGTGTAGTACAGATCATGAGAGGTAGAAAAGGAAGTGATACAAGTCTTCGAAACTAAAGTATTATCTAAGAGATCCAGGTAGCTTCATTATACAACATTCCTTGTACGGAGTATTCTTTCTCTTCAGCGGCTTTGTGTTTGATAGAAAGGGTGGCAGGATTGAACCACTAAAATAAAGATGTGAGAAACACATGAATGAGAGTGAAACCCTGGAGGGGAACGTACTTGGTAGATGTATGGTTTGGTTCCTGCGACATAACTCACGGCCATCTTAATTACATACGGGATTTCAGCAAGGACATCGACCTTCTCGACGAGCCCTTCAGGTTTGGTAAGATCAGCTGTCGTATGGGCTTCGTAGCTCTCCGACGGAGCAGATATAGCAGGGCCTTTCCATTGGAAAGATATTTCGGCAGGGACGTCATATCCAGTGTCAGCATCCTTCGCAAGCTTGAGATGCTCTGCCTTCGAGATGACCTCCTCAGAAGTGGCCTTCTTTCCTGCCTCTGTCGTTTCAGCGGTCACCGTGACAAGCTTTCCACCAATAACCAACGAGCCAACGTTAACTTTATATCCACCGGAGTTCTGACCCTTGGGTCCATAGGCCTCGATAGTTGAGAACTCCATCTGGATAGCAGAAACATTGCCTGTCTCTTCGCTGTGTCCCTGGAAGTGGGCAAAGTTCCACCGTGCAGCTACGAGATTGGGGCGCATTCCTTGGATAGCCTGTACCATCATGCCGCTAGATTTCTCTATTGCCTGCGCCTGACCATTGACGACCAGATGGCCAGCAGCATGATACATGGGCCAGAACCTATGAATAACATACCCATCCCTCTTTCCTTCCGCCTTGTCAACCCCGAAGTATGAGAAGCCTCCTTCTGGGCCAGCCCCAACCTTGAACCCAGGCGCACCCGGCTCCCGGGTGGCTGTCAGAGATATTTGGACATCAGTGCCGAGCCTGGCGTGGATGGTATAGTAGTCCGGGGCGGCGTCTGTGGCGGGGTGGTACGTGATGGAGAACTCGTCTGCCTTGCAGGAGCGCTTGTCCAGGCCAGGCGGAGGAGTAACAAAGTTGGTTACATTAATCGATCGCCAGATGGTCTTTTCGGGCGTCTTGGGGTTGTAGATCCTGCAGGTGAACTGTATGGTTGGATACCATAGACTTTAGTTGCGGAATGCGAACATGTCAACATAGTTTACTTGAGATGGAAAAGCGCAGTAGAAGACATACCCTACAGAGGAATGGATGACCTGACACATCACGCTAGTTCCATCTTCAGTGATGGTGTAGAATATCTGCGACTCTGCAATAAAGCCAGAAGAGGTCGCGAGCCATTGGGTATCCTCAGGAGTGAGCTCTCCATAGAGCTCGTTGGGAGGATACCTTGAGGAGACCGCGTGGAAATTGGGGGCGGTCGGATCGACTGGCGCAGACGTACTTTGGAAAAACAAGGGTATTCAGGGTCATTAGTAGAGATATTAGCGCTAGAAACATACGAAAAGATAGAGGAAAACATGATGGTCGTGGTTCGAGTTAGAGGGGAATCTCTCGTAAGGAAGATGTGTAATCAGTTTTAGAACGGGCCCGCGTCACGTTTGCCGTGACAGAAAGTGACGCGTTTAAACTGCTCTCGGAAGTTCTGCGTAGCGTGATAATGTTCGATCTTATGACATTTTCGAAAAATACGCGTACATGCAAAGTGGAAAGCAATCTAAAGCAATCCGAGNCTAAAGATGCAACCTCGCGCCGCTGCAGATATCGTTACCGTGTGCCAAGGGCCAAAAAGATATGAACGCATCTTACGTAACAAGTAAATCTTTTCTTGAAGGCATCCATGGGTCGGACACGGACGAAGGCCAAGCCAAACGTTAAGCAGGCGTCCACAGAGGCTTCCCAATCGATAGCTCAACCCTCAATACCTGCACTACTCGAAAAGGCCCAGGATCTAGTCATCCAATGCGATTTCCAACTGGCTCTGCGGTTTGCTCACCGGATTCTGGAGAAAGAGCCTTATAACGTCGCAGCAAAGGAGATACAAGGTGTTGTAGAACTTGAAGCAGGGGACATTGAGAAGGGAAAGCAGGTATACTTTTTGATCTGCCAGTATTCGATCTATAATGCAATCTAATCTGTGAACTCGTTTACAAGACATTTCTCTCCCTTCTAGCACCACCTTTTCCTTCCCCACCCCCACCATCTGCCCATCTATATCTTGCCCAACTCTCAGACGATCCAAATGAAGCATTAGAACACTACCAATCAGCCGTGGACATCTTAAATACCCAACTAAAGTCAAATCCCTCCGATGCAGAGTTGAAAATGACCATCATCCGAGCACTGATTGGGATGGTAGAAATATGGATGGATCCAGAGTATGACCTGTGTTTCTCTCCTTCTGCACCAGATACGTGCGACCAGCTCCTTGGAATGGCTTTACAAATGGACTCAGGAAATGCTGAAGCATTACAATCACTTGCTTCCGTACGGCTGTCCCAGGAGAGACCAGAAGAGGCCAAAGAATGTTTAGAGAAAGCGTGGGTAGCGTGGAAAGATCTCGACCCAGGTGCCCTACACTTCGAAACCTCTCTTCCTTCTTCTTATAACTCGTGCTAGAATCACCATCGTTCCCTCCACTTTCAACGCAACTATCACTTGCTAAACTCATGCTCGAGCTCCATCTCTATGTCCCATCTCTGACGGTGATCAAGGGTATACTATCCGCGGACGATGAAGATGTAGAGGCTTGGTATATTGGTGGATGGGCATGCTACCTGATGTTACAAACCAAACGAGAGAGTGATCCAAAGCCTACGTCAGAGACAACGGAGTCCACGGAAGACAACTGGGAAGCATGGTCATGGGAGGAGTTGGGGAAAGAATCTCGGGAGAGATTAGAGCGTTGTCAAATGGTGAGTATCCTAAAATGTTGATTTTTNGATCTTTCTTTGAATACCCTGGCTCTCTGCAGTTACACATCGCTTCTGAACACCCCGACATGCCCATCCTCGAACATGCAAAAGAACTAATAGCGGAGCTAGAAGCACTGGGAATTCATCACGTTGAAGATGGCGATGAGGAAGGCGAAGGATGGGAGGATGTCGAGAGCAGTGGGGACGAGGACATTGATATGGCATGACCTTGTAAAATTAATCCCTAGAGGTATAAAAGTATCTTCATTTAAAGACATGTAATCTTATTATGTAGCCATTTTCCGTACGAGTGCAAAGTATTCTTGCGTCTCTCTGACTTGTAGCGAAGAATGTATAGTTTGAGATCACTATTATCTCAAGTTGTTCAGTAGTTCAATCTGACCCATGGATCATAGCAGCATCACAGGGAAATAAAAAGGGGATTAATTTTAATCAAGTGTACAGAAGATAAAGTGTAGCCGCATCATGAAACTCCGACTTCACGTAGAAAAGCGTGGCCGTAGCGATTAAAGAGGCCTTCAAAGATCCATCTAAACCATCCGCATCATAATACAACATCATCTCTACCACCTCATCGTAAAGCAGAACGCCCACTTGAGCTGGAGGGATATCGTGGAGGTTGAGTAAACGGTAAAGAAAAAAACGTGATCATTACTTCAGGGGTTAAGTATGCAGAGATGCCGAAATTGAAACTCCGCTCCGGCAGCGGCTGAATTTGTATTGAGGCGGCTTTCCCGCGTATCACTTGGAACTCGTGCGGAGAATGACAATTTGGCAAAGTCTCTTGGAAAGTGTGTAACGGAGCGAGGTCCTCTTTTGAACAGCGACCGTCATGAGCTTCTTCAAGAAATGGTTTTCCTCTGTGCCCCCTCCTGCTCTTAGCCGTATGTCTCTTGGTCCAAGCAATCCTTCCGTTGAGGATGCTATGATGGTTTGTCGCGTCTCTCGCTACTTGTCAAGGAATGACTTCCGACCAATGTTAATGGATAGATCCAATTCTTTGCTTGGGACATCCTGGTAGACGGAATGAGCTGGTGGAAACATCTGGAGACAGAAATACCAAATCTCGCGACTATGGGATTCACCCAAATTTGGTTACCCCCACCCAACAAAGCCGCACATCAAGTAGGAGTATATCGAGTGTATCTATGTACCCTGCTAACACCCTTCTCTTGCTTCAGGGAGGACGGGGATACGATGCTTACGATTTGGTGCGGCCAGCTCCATATCTCTGAATAATGATGATCAGCTGATCGTTACCAGTGGGACATCGGTGAATTTGACCAGAAAGGTTCTAAAGGGACGCGTTGGGGAACACGAGAGGAACTTCTGCAGGCTTGCAAAGTTGCTCGGCAACATGGCATAGACATAATCATCGACGCCGTACTCAATGTTAGTCCAACGCCGTATGGCTGGTACGAATCAGCTTGTACTCACTGTTGGCTAGCACAAGATGGGTGCTGACAGATGTGAAACTTTCTCTGCTGTCCCGGTTAACCCCAAGAATCGACTCGAGAATGCTGACAAGGCCCGTGAAATTGAGGTATGCACCATCTGAATAGCTCCAACTTCCACACCCTCATCTATCTAGGGATGGACTGCGTTCGATTTTCCTGGTAGAAGCGGAAAGGTTGGTCATGCACCTTTCTGTCTTTGCAATTGGGAGTAAATCCTTGTCTGCCAGTATTCCGGGTTCCGTTGGACACAGGAGCATTTCTCAGGTAATTCTTTACATGCTACGTGTATAGCATAATTTAATCACTACTACCAAGGACTCGATTGGGATCACAAAACTCGCACCAATGCGGTTTATCGTATCGAAGGGCGCGGCCATAAAGGCTGGTCGAAACACGTCGACAAAGAGCTCGGAAACTATGACTATCTCATGGGAATTGATGTAGGAGTTTCCTGTCTCATCTTATTCGTATGCCCGCCTGATTATTCTTCTATGCAAGGTCAATCACAGGCATCCAGATGTTCAAGAAGATCTCTTGTCTTGGGGGAAGTGGATCCTAGAGGTACGAGAGCGATATTATATTAACAAATTGGACACCTGACACAGGTTCAAACAGACTACAGGAGGAGTAGGATTTCGTTTGGACGCAATCAAACACATAGATCGGGTATTCTTGTATCAGTTTGTGAGTAAACTCAATTGCGTCAATAGTTGCCTGTTGAAAGAGCTGTTGCTATCCGATAGCTGCGTAAAATACGTGCGACGCCTGGCCACTCGAAGATGCTTGCAGTATGCACGTCTATTTTTTACATTATTTTCTGGATTTATTTCTTACTATCTTTTAGCAGAATACTGGTCCGGAGACCTGAAATTGATATTACCTTACATCAAGGCTTTCAAAGGAGAAGTGTGTTTCCTACTGGAACTGGGCAATTGTTGACAGTGCTCACCTTCCCCTCTTAGACAGCTTTCTTTGATGTTCCTCTTCATATGAACTTCCACCAAGCTAGCGCTCACCGTTCTCGATACGATCTCCGGACACTATTGAACAACACCATCCTCAAGGTCAAACCCGGGGACGCAGTAACTTTTGTAGATAATCATGAGTGTGTATCCTCCTACACTTCCATTCCGTGTGATAGCTAATGGTGTCCTGTTCTAGTACCGTGAGTCTCATACTTTCTAGTCTCTCATGAGGGTATAGCTATAGCTAATTCCATCTCAGGTTCCAGAAAAGAGTCTCGAGAGCTGGGTAACATTTGCGCTGGTATATTACTGATTTAGTCCACTAAACACAATCATTACTAGGTCGGAGACAACTTCAAAGTTCAAGCTTATGCCATAATCCTCTTGCGTGGCCCTGGATATCCGTATGCCACCATGAAATATTTGGTTACTTACTTGTTAATTGAGCTCGGATCAATTTTTCAGATGCGTCTTCTACGCGGACATCTACCCCAACAAGGAGGCTTACTCTGAAAATGTTGCCCGCAACGTTCGTAAGCTCATCGAAGCTCGCCACAAATACGCCCACGGCGCACTCGTGGACTACCCAAAGGAAAAGAACTGCATAGGGTTTGTACGGGATGGTGGATGTGCTGTGTTACTGAGCAATCGCGACGAGTACGTGGTCTTTCTTTTTCTTCAAGTTGAGAGTCACGCTCATTTGTAAATCAGGTCGAATTATGTTCACACCATCCGAATGAATGTCGGAAAAGTGAGTATATCTGCGGAGCGCCCTTCTGGTGTTGGCTGAGCCATGTCATATAGGAAAAGGCAAACACCATATACAAGTCGTATCTTTCCGATGGAGGAGAGGTGGAAATAGACGCGGACGGCTGGGGGGACTTCACTTGTTTTGCTGGTTGGTTGCAAGTGTGGGTACCGTCTGACAGATAGTTTTGCATGGCATATAGGTTCCCTATCTCTAACGACGAATAATGTTCACGGACTGGGGATGAAACCTGGTACATTCTTCACTATGACGGCAACTGGGATCATTCACCATAACTTCTCCCCACTTGAATAATAATACAAGGTTAATCTTTATGTGTGGATGTCAGCCAAATGGCATCTATTGTACTAACCAATGGGCTGCCTTGATCCAGAAGTCTATTCGTGTATTGGCCAGATTGCTTCGACTGGACAGGGCTCATCAAAATCTAGTCCAGGAAGAGCGACACCAAAAAAMCAGTAGGAAAGAAAAACCGATTGGGTATCCTCATCTCTCTCGGAACAAGCCAGTAAAGTAGTTACAACAAGATCTACGAAAAAACCCTACGGAAAAGTAAAAATACGAGAAAAGGAATTGTGCGCACAATTCCTATATGTGGGAGGTATGAAAGAAACTATTATCAACAGATAGAGACATGTTCGTAGCTGAGAGAGAAGAAATGTCTGGGAGAGCGGCGATGTTTCCTCAAAAGAACGGATAGCTCTCAACAAAGGGCTAGGGGTTTTAAAAACACAAGATAGGTAAAAGAACAAACAAGAAATGGGCGGGTCGTAAAAAGTCTTTAGTATATCCTTCAACGTAGAGCACGAAAAGGGCACCAGGGCACACTACAAATGTAAAGTTAAACCATGTAGGCGATAAGGGCAGGTACAGCGAGGGCGATGATGCCAGCACCAGCAATGCGGGAGGCACCGTCGGAAGCAGATTCGCTGGTCTGGGCAGCGCTGGTGGTAGCAGATCCAGAGGCGGAAGTAGAGGCACTAAGGAAGGAAGAGCTACTTAGTAGAATGATTAATGCCATATTGAATGAACACATACCGAGAAGAGGTGACAAAGGTTGAACGAGAAGTGGACTCCGCAACGGAGGTGGTAGCAGAGGAAACAGGGGAGGTTGCAGTAGTAGATGCTGCAGTAGTAATACCAGCGGTCTCGCTCACGGTGGAGCTAGCAGCGGTACTGGATTGGGCACCGGAGCTGCTTGTTAAACAGGCGTCGCTTGCTAGATAGATTATAAGTGATTTGTAAAGATACAACGTAGACAGGAGTACTTACATCCAGCATTGACGGTGAAGGGCGCAGACTGGACAGTAGCACCAGTCTGGTCACGGAGAGCCAAGCTCAAGACAGTGCCTAAGGAGAAAATGAGAACAGTAATGGAGACTATGAAAAGCTGACATGCCTTGAGGGAAGTTGGCAACCCATGTCAAAGAATTTCCTGTCTGGGTTCCGAGGTCGACGAGGGCAGCACTGTCCGGGTTGTTACCGTCGTGGATACTATACAATGGTGTCAGATATCAGACTATAAAAGGATAAGAAGTTATGATGTAACGAACCTCTATTTGTGGGAGAAAATACGATCAAAACCGTCAGAAACTGCACTCCAACGAAACTTGGTTGAAGTTTCGGCTTACCAAGAAGACCTCGCCTGCAATACTTATTAGCTCGTCGTGAACGCCACAATCCATTTGTTAGACTCACCAGAGTTACCGGTCCAGGTAAGCTGGATGGGCTGGCACTGAACGACGTTGGTGCTGCGGAAAACAGGATTAGTTACCCCGTTGTATTAGAGACATTTGTGAAAAAACATACGGTGTATTGATAGTGAAACTCTGACCAATGACACCGACAACGAGAGCAGCGAGAACAACGAAGAACTTCATTTTTGGGAAATGAGGTAGAAAAGCGAAGGACGTTGAGTCAAACGGTGAGGGCACGAAGAACTGGGTGAACACGGAAAAGTCCCACCTTCCCCATCACGCTATTTATCATACCACACCTTTGTTTGGCTCGTAAACAAAATTCGGATCGAAAATCCACACACGCCAAGTTTGCAATCAAGCGGACCTCGTTGCCAATCCTGACAACGAATACAGGCGGTTCTTTATCGTCATGAGCAACAATGTATTCGGTAGTGTTCTATAGGTTTCTCCAATGACCATTTATCCAAGTAGTCTCCCACTACTACCACAATAACTGACTACTCTAGACTCTGGGTCCCAGGCACGCTCAAAGATAAGCCTGCTGACATCCACAACACAATTCCACGAGACCCCAAGAGCCTCGGAATCTGCACAGAATGAGGAAGTTACCTCGAGACTTTCATAATACCTGCCGTAGCCCTTCATCTAACGTTAAAGTTACGAATAAACTTCGGCCGCCACGATCTTGGATAACAGCTCAGAAGCGTGTAGGCTGTCCCCAAGAAATGGAACAGCGCCTCACGATATAGAGCCTCGGCTTTGGTGGCCGCCCGCTATTCTTGATTCTGAAGCTCCAATTAACGGGAGGGGTTGACCGAAGTCAGACATTCACGAAAGTCACCCGACTGACTTGTCCGCAGTAGATGGGGACATAAAGCAGCGAGAGGTTCTGAGCAGCNTCCATCTAGGGGCATGTTCTGCTACGTGCTAGTCGAGATGAGCATCAATGTCGTCCATCGCTGGGTATGCAAACCAGGTGATACCATCCGCTAGGAGCTTCTGGAACGCAGCTTCATTGTCCTGGAGAGTCTCTTCTTCATCTGGGACAAGCAGCGTGTTATTTTTACCGTAAATTCTTAACAAAAGTCCGGCCTTGCGCAGAGGGACAAGACCCGGGATCTCAGGGTGCTCGGCAGAGATTTCCACCATCTTCAATCGTGCTATGAAAGTGGGATCTTCTTCGGGTACCGCAGGATACGCGAAGCGTGTTTGGACCATCCTCCCCAATGCGCCCTCTGAGCACCCTATGTCACCATAGATCGCGAGAACCTCGAGTTTGGGGCATAGACATCGGGTGGGGGAGTTTGGGTCGTAAGAGAGAGTGGAGAGGACGTGATCGGTGACTGCGTCTGAGACTTTGAGGGTTAGCTCCTTCAAGCTAGAATGCGTGCATCGTATACACTCGAGCAGGTCTCTCTCGGACAAAGCCAACCAGTACAAGTTCAAGCTTACGAGCGAGCACTTCGATCGCTCCACCAAACTACAGAAGGATTTGGAGAACCAAGACACGTCTGTGGAAAACCCACCAGTAATCCCTATCTGGAGCAAAGAGGGTAGGACTAGACTGTCGAGGAAGGCATGACAGTCGTTGACCAGGGAAAAGGAGAGGAGTTGCAGATGGGGCAGTGTAATAACTTTGCCAGGGAAAGGGGACTGTGGCACATTGATTGACAGCACTAGATGTTCAACGTTCTTGAGATGCTCGAACATGTATAAGCATTCGGCTTCAGATATATCTGCACGGAGGAATATCCGTGTCAATTGCGCCCAAGGGATGACATAAGGGGCGAACCCAAAGCCATCGCAACACCAGGAAAAATGGCGAAGTCGGGTGGCAGTTTTCAATGACATTGAAAGATCCAGGATAAAATATGGATCTAATAAATGTGGAGACCGAAATTCCAGCGAGTATAGCCGCGACAGGTCTATATCTTGTATTGTCCGATCCCAAAATATACTTGTTTCATCTTCGTGTAGACAGAACCGGATGTGACTGCATCTTGAAGAGAAATGGTTCAATAAGAGAGTCGTGAGAGGATTGTTCCATACTTCTCCACAGGCTGCTAAACGAAGAGGGACTGCTCCTGCGCGGGAGAGCCATGTAAGGAGAAGTGAAACTTCTGCCTTGAGATTTCGTGGGCGATGAAGTGACAACGACGCCCACAAGGCTGGCGTAGAAATTGCTATCTTTCTCCAATTAGAGCTGACCTGGGTGAGAAGCAATGGAGGCTCGGTCGGGTTGGGCTGGATGAATTTGAACGGGTCCAATGGTACACAGAACACGAAAACCTCTTGCAATATTTCGATGGGTAGATCATGGATGGTAATCGGACCTTTAAAGGTGGAGCGTGATGATATAGATGGGCATGCGGAAGCATCTGAAGTTTGATTAGGATGTTCAGATGGGGACATGCAAGGGGTAGGGTGCAAGTTCTGCTAGCATTCAGAATATGCAGATATCAAAGGTGTCTAAATACTCACGATAATCGCCTCTGAGCTCAATGTAGTAGATACGTGGTGATGGTTCGCGCCAAAGGGGTTGTGGCGATCGGACCGGTAGATATTGGCCCAATGATTTATGATGACTAAACAATTGAACCCAAACCGCGACTATATACCGAACGAATCACGACGCGTATTCGACGCGCACTGCTCATTATGTCGACTATCCCATCTGCTCCTGGTCCCAATGTACCTCTCACAGAAACTTACACGTATCATTCCCCCACCCCAACCGCTGACGGACCGTATATTATGGGTATAGATGAAGCCGGTAGGGGTCCAGTGTTAGGTCCCATGGTATACGGTGTGGCATATTGCCCTACATCGTACACAGATGATCTAGAAAAGTTGGGCTTTGCAGGTACGTAGTGTAGCTATCGCCCAAAATGTATCTAATTGTTCCCCCAGACTCCAAGACACTCACGGCCGATAGTCGTTCAAGTCTATTAGACACACTGAGCTCTGCTCCAGATAAATTAGCTTGGTCTGTACGTGTCATAAGGTGGGTAATTATGTATTCATGCTGAGGACCCTTGAACTTACTACGCGTCTGTTAGCCCTCAAGGAATATCTAGTGGCATGCTTAGGCATCCAGTCATCAACCTGAACCAACAAGCAAGAGACGCGACGGTACTGCTTATCCGGGACGTGATAGCCATGGGTATCAAGTTAACAGAAGTTTGCTTCTTCCTCATTCATTGCTACCAATTGGACTCATGGATTGCCTAGGTATACGTTGATGCTCTAGGCAAAACATCGACCTATGAAGAATACCTCTCTTCCCAATTCCCTGGTATCCACTTCACCGTAGAAAATAAAGCCGATGGCAAATACAAAATTGTCGGTGCAGCCAGTGTGGCAGCCAAAGTGACTCGTGACGCGTGTATTGAGGAATGGGTGTATGAAGAAACAAACTATACACCGGCGGAAGTATCAACGGGTTCGGGCTACCCCTCAGGTGCGTACTGGCTGTGGAAATGGGATATCATTATTTTTCATTTTCAACGTATATACATAGACCCCAAAACCAAGGAATGGTTAGTGCAATCTGTTGACCCAGTCTTTGGTTTCCCTCGGTTGGTCCGTTTTTCTTGGACAACTGTGAAAGTCATTTTGGAGAGAGAAGCGCATACTGTCAAATGGTTTGTCCTTCTATTTGTTTCCCAAAGCTTCTCGTCTTGACGAAATCTTAGGATCGACGAGAATCAAGCCAACCTCATTAAGGCGTTCGAAACGGCCAAAGGTCTGGACAAGGACCGTTGTGCGGTTGCGAAAGACCTGTGTCTGAAAAGCGTTGCTACATTATGAGCATTTCTGTCGGTATGTTCTGAGTGCTCAACTATCCACCTGGCTAAATGGATGGTACGATAGTCTCATTTTTCCGCTCCTTCCCAAAGATCTCTGGGGGGGGGGGNCTGTGGAGAACACCACAGACGACCCGTAGGCGTTGCTCATGGTGACCAGATCGAAGAAAGTGGCGATGAGGATGATGACAGTGATCATAAACGTCCAATTGACTGCAGAAAGGTAAACTTGTCCTTGGACCGGGTCGGAGGTATATGTGCCACGGATAAAAGGGAACGGGTTGCTGTTTACCACTTGCTGGACTAGGTTGGATGTGGCGGAGCATACGATCCGATAAGAAGCCAGTCACGTCAGTGCAGCAAGAACGAGAAGATTGTTCAAATATGAACTACATAGATGGCCCTATAGCATGATAATTCCAAGACGGCTAAGCTTATACACTTGCTCCATTTTCTGGCACTTTTATGGCAGTGGTGCTAAGATTGACATTTTCGACTGGAACAAACTACTAGTAGAGACACATACTGAGTCAATTTTCAGAATCTCACTCTGCTAGACTTCAAGAACCCCTAATCACAAGCCTGCCCTTGAAGCTGTTCGTAACAAAGCGTTCAGCTGAACGCTCAGGAGTAGTTTCATTTTCTGAAGTTGTTGGAGTGCTGGCGTGTGAGCTGGAAGACGCTGCAGTCGACGCCCGTTTGCGTTTTATCACCTTTTCACGCTCTCCAACTAACCGGCCCTTCATTGTCATCAATATTTCCACATCAAGAGACGCAGGTGGCATCCATGGGAAAATTCGACCATGGGTCCCATAGAGTTCAAAATTTCTGTGACCCTTCTCCCTCAAGATATTCCCTAGGAGAAAGCAGGTATAACAACACTTCTTCGTTACTGCGATGGTAGAGTGCATGTTCTTCAATACCTACAAAAGACGGTCAAGATACAGGGAAATTTTGAAGGAACAGTGACACACCTCTTCAATCCGAGCTGTCCTCGCAAAAGTGCAAGATGGATTGTCCGCTAGTACCATTAGCACAGCCTCACAGTGAATCTGGCCCAGATGCTGGTTAATCCTCCTTCATAATCCTTCAACCATTCGCGCGCGAGTCCAGGAAAGTTGGCATCTAGCACATTTCTATATGTGTGAGTATTTTCTTCCTTGTCAAGCTTCGGGAAAATTGGTGTGACGTGAATGAGCGACCATTTGAACTGACTTGGCAGCCGTTTGATATGCCTGGCCAATTTGACGACAGAATAATCCCATGAAGCCACCAAACTGAAGTAGTGTTGCAAAGATATCACGGGCTTGTTTATGGGGTACAGTGAGGTTGAGTTTGAAATTTTATTTTCTCTGTCTGATAGAGATGTTAGAACACAGAAAGGTATAAAGTACACAGGACTGACCGATCTCATCAAGATCGTTCAAGTCACTTGGAAGGATGGTCTGCTCCTCTGGAGCTTCGTTGTTAACACTGCTCGCTATGGGAGTATAGATTAACGACTACCATCAAGGAAGAAAGATTTCATAATACCACTCTCTGTCCCAGCCTTCTTTGGCCTAGCCGACCTTGGTAGCTCTAGTACGAAAGATTAGCAGCATAGCATGGAATGGAGTGGCCAAACATAGTACTACATGAAAGGGAAGACGCAGACAAGAATGCAYAAAAATCCTCATTCTTCATCAATACTGCTGCACCACACCACGCCATGTAGGTCAACATAGCGTCCTTCATACCCTCATGCTCTCCCAGGTGATCGCCATCTGGTAAGGGTGCCGTGAGATTTCTAGGTTTGATCTTTCTCAAAGATTCCTCGGTAAGTTCTGGGAGTAGACCAATAGCACAGATCCAATGTTGTAAATTATCGAGTGTGAGAAGGATAAACTTTCCCGATAATTTGAATATATCCGTCTAGACAGCGGAGACCGTCTTAACCCACTTGTGAAGCTGAAGGAGTCGACCACGGTTCTTGATCGAAAGACTTCCAGAGAATTGACGAAGAAAGGTGTTACGATCTTCTTCTGGGAACTGATAATGGGCCATACGCTCGAGTAGTTCCTTGTCCACAGTTGTGCATGCATATTTCAAACGTTGGTGGATTTTGGATACACAACTTTGGAGGACCCAAACGTCCCTGTAGTCTTCAGTTCGTCGGAGAGCAAAGAACAGGGCGCGAGCTTGTCTGATGGCTTGCACATCAAGATGCCTACGGAAAGCAAGTAAACCGGAATAAGACTCCAAGGAAGTGTGATAGTATGCTTGTACTTACTCGGCGTCGTCACCTAACGTTGGAGAACCATCGTCTCCCACCGAGCTATGATAAATTGCGTAACCGGAATCGATTTGGGAACCGGCGGTAGAGCTGTGAGAGGTGTAGCTGGGGCTAATCGGTGACTGATTCTTGAAAGTGCTGCCAGAGTCGTTGGGGTGTTTCTTCGAATTTCCGATTCCTCCATTATTGGAGGAGTTTGTTCCCTACTTATTCGAATTGCGCGCCTTTGATTTGGGTGCCTTGGTTGAGGTGGTCTCGTTATGGTTCTGCGTGTCAGTTGTTTTGCTGTTCAACACTACAGAAAGCCAAAAGGAGTTCCTGCTTGAACTATTATTGAATGAGCCTAAAGTGAGCAGCATTCTCTCTGGAAGCTTTCCAGAAGTAAAAAAGAGCTGCGATGGACAGAAACGGAACTCTCACTCTCGATCCCTGTTAAGATGAGGTTCATCACATTATTAGGGGCTTCAGAAAGTCCAACAACCAGACTTGAGGGTTTTCCGAGTCCAGTGTCCAGGAGGTTGGAAATGTGGATTATAAAATCGTCAATAGTTTTGGGCCCTGTTCTACTCGTGTGGGGGAGCGATTTCCCAAGTTGACTAGAAGACAGGTAAGACCTAAGACTTCATATCGCAGCTCCTCTATATTATGTGTGGTAAGAGTACACGGCTCTGCGTCCTGAGGTGGGGAGGCCTGAGTTGCCATATGGTGGTTCGAATTCAGAATTGGTCTGAACGGTCTCAATCGCGAAAACCGTCCCAATTCAGCATGAAATCAGACCCCGGGTCAGGACCCCAGGTCAGAACCTAGAGGTCAGAATTTTGTCGAGCCAAAGTTGACTGACCTGACCCCCATGTTGACCAAGGGTCAACTGTATAGAGTGTCACAGAGAACTATAGATACTAGTCAAGTTTCATCTCCCAGGGTGTGAACAACGGGAATGGACACGCTGCATTTGAAAAGGCAATAGAGACTTGAACTGATTTTTATAATGTTGAAAGTCACCAAATCAACGCCAGGAAGGATGAGTTTTGGCCAGAGATTGCGCAGCAATAGTTTCCAAAGGAAATTTGATATGTTCAGGGAATGTGCTCAGGCCCCAGGGAATCTATCGACACAGGATCAGGGTTTATATGACGAGGCGGTGAATGCCATTTTAGGCGATGCTTCTGACACGGACCGATGGCAATCAGACAGGGACAAACAAATGAGGTCAGCTTGCAGACATATGCTGACACGGAGATTTCATTGAGATTAGCATTTGCCTTGTACTTTCACGACCAACCACGAGCCTATGTATCCCTATCCCGCTGCGAGCAGCTCAGATCGACATAGACCGCATGTATCCATACCTCAAGGCCCCCAATTCCCTTCAAGTCATAGCCCATCCGGCCGTGTTTATTCTCCCTNGGCTTTTGAAGTGACACCGCCACCTTATGAGTATGATGAAGAACCAGAGCCATTGGCGAATCCATGGGACAACTCAGGCGCAGGAAGGACATTCGACTATACTATTCCACATTCCCCAGACACACCTAGGGCTCGTACACAGTCTATGGCACCAATACCGACCCGTTATGGTAGTGCAACGGTTGCACCAACTTTTGCATTTCCAGAACCTCAGATCGCACGGTCGACATCCGTCACAGGTGCTTTAACACCTTCATCACCACCTAGAAGCCGCCCAAATTATACTCCTGACGTGAATGCAACCCCAACACACTCCCTTCACCGCAATTCATCCGCCGTTTCCTTGGCTGAATCCTACGCGTCGTCGTACTATCCTGAGGATTACGGGGGAGAGCGATGGGCAGACTCGGAGGTAGGGTGTGAACCTAGTATGTTGTAATTTTTCTAATGTAGCCAATAGCCATCGCACGACGACACCGACAGTGTATGTCAAGAGCTGTCCAATCTTTCGTGAGTTTATTCAACAATATCTCGAAAGTGGTGATCGTGTAGTCGAGCGGCTTTGTTCACAGCCTGGTATCCGAGGAGGGCGTAATTAAGTTTCAAGAAGGCAAACTCGCGGAGAAAGACGAAGCATGGCATCGTTTAGTCCCAGAGGAAGCCATAGAGGCATTGGGGAAGGACGAGGTGCAGAGACAATCTGTGCTATTTGAAATCTTCAAGTCAGAGAGAGACTACGTTTCCGATCTTGAGACCGTCCAGCACGTCAGTAATGCTATTCTGTCTTCCAGAGCCTTTCTCTCATTTTCATGTAGGTTTATATTCAAGGACTACAAACTGCCAATCCACCAATCATTCCGAAAGATCATCTTCCCCAATTCTTGGTTGAAGTCTTTGGAAACTTGCCTCAGATTCTTGATCATCACCAGGGAATGCTAGCGGCACTCTTCGGTCGGCAACGCGAACAACACCCCCTCATTCAGAGCATAGCAGACATCGTTCTGGATAGTCGGTATCTACCATTTCCATCTGAATGCCCTATTCTAAGATTCTATGGTTATAGTGACCCTCAAATCCGACTTCCGCTCTGCCTATGAAACCTATATCAAACATTATCCCTTGGCAGAGAACCTACACCGCACAGAACTGAAGAAGAATGCTGCGTACCAGTCTTTCATCCACTCAGTGGCCAACGATCCCCGAATACGAAAACGCGATCTCATCACCTTCCTTTCACGGCCTGTTACGCGTCTCCCTCGGTTCAACTTATTACTGGAACAAACGCTGAAACTAACGGATAAAGAGTATGACCATCCAGATGCTGAGACCCTGCCTCTCATTCTCAGCATCATTGGGGCCTGCATCAAGAGCACACAGCCTGGTATCGAAGCTGCGGAAAGCAAAGTCAAGTTCTGGGGTATTTGTGAGAGCTTGGTGTTCCAGAAAGGAGAAATTATGGTTGGTACAGCATCTCTCTATCACCATGCGGAGCCCTAACATTTTGAAAGGATTTAGATCTATATGATAAAAGTCGAACTCTGATTTATTCTAGTGCCGTGATGAGGCGCAAAGGTGGTGAAACTAGCGGGTGGCCAACATGGACGGATTACAACGGGGCGCTCATGGACCACCTATGTAAGATGCTCTACCTTTGTTTCCAACCACTTCTCTCCTTACCATCGCCATTTTTCTCAAAGTTCTGCTCACCCGTGAAGAAACCCGTCCAAACGGAGCCGTCAAGCGATATGTTGTTTCCCGTGTAAGTCTTCCTACTGTCTAGCATTTCAAACTCGTTTTCATACAGCCATATCAGCCTCTCCCTCTATCCTTCCTCCGGTTAGGCTCTTTCAATTCGCCCGCAGAAATCCGTAAAGAGCGTGCAGAAGAGGGCATGCTCGCAAGATTGCGTTATCAAAATGTTACAGTATACCCTTTTACTATATACCACTCGGCGAACATCTCCCGCCGATATACCGTTTATGTGGCGAGCGACAGTATACGACAGAAATGGCATAATGCATTTGTCAATGCGCTCGCTGTACACAAGGCTCGACAGGAAGGAAATATGGTCAGTCTATAAGTCTTAGATGTGGTATATATGTCTGACCGTCGCTCTTTTAGTATTACAATCCTCAGAAGCTGACTGACAAATTCTTCCGCATGCCGAGTCAACGAGTTGCATATCAAGCGGGTGTCCAGCTAACTGGGCGGATTTCCTGCGCGGTACCATTCAGTGAGCCCATTCACTTGAGCACGCACCTCATGTTGATGCTGAAGCATCCTGTGTACAGCTGTCGACGAACGTCGATTTTTAGCAGTCGGGTGTCAAACCGGCATCTACGTTGCACCTCGTGGCGACGAAAGTATGCCGACTTCTTATCTATTACCAGTGTTCAAGCATGCTTACATTTCGTTCAGGATATCAGAAAGTCCTCAACTTTAGCAATGCAATATCGATAGCCGCCATTCAGGCCGTTGGTCCAAAGACGTATAACAAGTTTATTGTCCAAAGTGACACCTCCCTTCTGGCCTACCCTTTGGATCTCTTAGCGAAAGTTGCATTAGGAGAGGTCGAGCAGAAAACCTTGAGCATGTCAGTGGAGAAGGTTTCGACTCACGAAGCTAGTGTTCTGTTCTTTCGTCAAGTGTACATTGCTCAGAGGATGCTTAGTGAGCGGTTACCTTGCAGAGGTCGAATAATATTTGCTGACCTATTGTCATACTGACAGTCATTTTCGCGTCGNAAAAGCTTTTGCAGTCATCACTCACCTTGCATGTTTTGGAAGTACTTGACACCTCTGAAGCGGCGATCGCACCAAAACGTGGAGCTCCAAATCGCTCGTTTAGGCCTTTCGGAGAGGTACGTGGTGTTCTTTTTCACCTCTCTCTGAACTAAAACGGTCTTTGTAGCCCGGATATGTACCAAAATCAGCTCACGACGTGGTCTCCCTTACGAAAACTGTTGGGATATGTACCTATGATGGCATCGTCATCGTAGACCCTACAAAGTCAGTTATAATATACCCTCAATGACTTATCATCTCTGACTCGATAAATAGTGTGGCCAAATCTGCGACCAACTTCGTACCAGACCTCTCCGATGCATCATCGAATATGCCCATGGCCCTGCTCAAGTCCAAGGTAGAGGATTCAAAACCCCTCGGGCTTGTTCGATGTGATCAGAATGAGTTACTTTTGATTTATGATTGTTAGTTTACCACTACTTTTCCGTGGTGATCCATGCTGAGGTTGATTATTTTAGCTGTTGGAACCTACATCACACGACACGGTGCTCCCAGCCGTTCCTGTGGATTTATAAGATGGGAAACCAAGGCAGAATCCTATGCTCATCGCGGTGTATACGTGTTACTATTTTCCTCTCACTGTATCGAAATCCACCACATCATCACCGGAAGACTGGTTCAAGTCATCGACGGTAACTATATCCGACTTATGGCCCAGGGCCCACTGATAGACGAGAAGGAGCCCATTCTAGCAGCAATGAGAGGGGAAAAGGACGATGCAGAAGGTGCAAGTGATAAGATCGTCGAGCTGATAGAAACATCGGAAATCGCAATGGCCAGTGCATCACCTCCTCCTGCTGTGACGCCAGCATTATGGGCGGAGTGGGACATGTAAAAGCGGGAGGGCATGTATTTATACGGTGTATTTAAAGTCGAGTATATGTATCGTTGAGCTCAACATTTGTATGTCCGCCTCTCGAATGGAATTAAACATTGTAGTAGAATAAGATACTTTTATAAAGAAAATGACGGATTGATGATACATGCACTAGGTCTATTGCTCCTCTTCCTCTGTTGTGAAAACTAGACAAACACCGTCGTCTCCTGCGCTGACTACAACGGATCCGTTCAACCCTAAGGAGGCGCCTAGCACAGGACCTTGGTGGCCCTTGTGCACCCGCAACAAAGTACCTGTTCTGGCATCCCAAGTGCGCAGGGTCTTGTCAGCGGATCCAGATACGAGGATGTACCCCTTTGGTGCTGGGTGCGCGAGTAGACAGGTAACGGCATCCTCATGTTGTAAGGTGCTCCTTAACTTCATCGTGCTGAGATCCCAGATGCACACCTTCCCATCGGTGGCTCCAGTCGCCACGACGGATGTCCCTGGGATGATCTCGACGAATTGTACAGCCTCGATACTCTCTCCTTCTGTGTGACCTCCGAGTGTGGCGACGATGTCCCCTTTACTAAGACTAACGACACGGACACCGCCTGCGGCTCCTCCCACAACAGCTAGTGTGGATGAGGGACTCGCAGCGAGAGATGTGATTCCATCGAGGGAGAAACGGGCATCGTCGGGTGTTAGTTTGAACACTGGTGTAGGCGATCGGGGATCCCAGAGAATGAGAACACCGTCTGCGCAAGCAGAGACAATACGTTTTCCTTTGATTTAAGTTAGATTAAGCCTCTGAAGTCATAAGATGCGACACCTACCATCGGGAGTAAACTCTCCGCACTGAACCGCCCCAGTGTGTCCTGCAAATACTTGCATGGTAGTACCCGATGGCACTATGAATGTAATGAGGAATCTTGTTGAAAAGTCTAAGCGGGTGGAAAACATACATTGCCATAACCATAACGTCGTGTCATTAGATCCAGCAAGGAGCACATTTCCCTTGGGATGGAATCTCAAGAACTAAAGACTATAGATTAGGAAGAGGTGAACGCCTCAAGACAAAGACCACGTACCATGACCTCGTCTGGCCCTTGGAGTTCGGTAAGGAACTCCCATGTCCTATAGTTCTCTGTACCGACTCGTCGCCAGACTCTGATCTTTCCGTCCATACCACCAGTAGCGATGATCTGACCGTCATGACTCCAAGCTGTACAGGTAACACTGTCCGTATGTCCTGTCAATTTCACGATAACCTCTCCATCCGTGATATCCCAGATATATCCAAAATCATCCTCTCCGCCGGATGCAGCGAGTGCTTCGGTTGGGTGCATCGAGACAACGAAGACGGATGAATTATGATTAGGGAAAGATTGTAATGAATTATCTTCAGAATGCGAAGGACCTGCAGCGTTGAGGTCACCGAGAGTATCCCCGGCTTCATCGTCTTCATCGTCGTCCATAGGATGATCACCATCATCAGGGACTTCAGCCAGAACATCGTCCTCTGTGATGAACTCTTCTTGTTGTTCATCGTCCCCATCGTCGTGATCTATTGCGTCGTCGTGGGTAGGAGCCATTTGATAAAGTAGCAAAAATAAGGATAATGACAAGGATTGGTTTAGAGATCCTCCTTTTTATATGTGTTGAAGCCCACAGATAGCTGAGTAAAAAGTTGAGAAAGCAAGCTGACTGATCGACGGGAAAATTATCGCATGCTTGTATATCGGTACCGAGGGTTTGATAAGATGTACGATTACTAACAGTAGATCTTTCGTTCGTCACTCACAAAAAGTTCAGATGGTAAATTCAACTATATGAAAAGAGAAGAACATAAAAAGCATAACGAAACACCACATAATAGCATCGTCCATACCCGCGGGCTCAGCAGGGATTTTAANGGTACCTAAGAAGATGGATGAAACAAATCGTCCATCCACAATAGTTACGGCTCGAAACTTGAAAAGCCGCGCGCTACAGTGGTGTACAATGATCATACACAAACTCTACCAGAATCAACCAATCCGAAGCGTCATCGCAGGCATTACAATCGTTGCCWGCAGCAAAAAAAAATCCCCATGTGGCGGGGGGGAAGAGAAGAAATGGTTGGTTATTCCGGATTATCAGTGACCTTGCTCCAGTCAATACAACATCCAACCATTGCGATGCCAGGGGCAAGTCGCCCATCCTGGCAGAGTTCGAGTATAAGGGCGCACATTGGCTTGAATATGTCAGGATAGTGATTTGTTAGATTTATGTTAGACATACCTGAAAGGCAGTGTGCCTTCTCGATTACAGGGATGTTTCGACGGGTGGCGGAGAAACTCGACGCCACGCGGACCACTGTTCGTATGCAAGCTGTAATGCAAGGAGTGCATAGTACTGCGTGATGGGGATGGTCTGGGTGATTTAATTTGCAGATACCTGTGCCTAATAGGCCAGTCCTGAGCCACAAAGTCAGCCAACTACACGAGACATGAATTGCACGACTTACTTCTGATAAAAACTCCGTCATTCATAGATACAGACGGATTCTAAATAAAAGGTTACAGTCAGGATCGCACGCGTATAATGGTTAGTCCTGAAGAGAGAATACTTGCACTCGTCCCTAACCAGCTCCTTGCATCCAGTATTTTCGGACGAATAGCTTCCTACTGTACATCTATAAACCTGCGCAAAAATTCGGATTGTACAGGAATTTGTTTTAATGCGGGTAGTCTGAGTGCGCAGGATGAAAGCGAAGGGGTCTGCGGTGCCTCTGCAGTCGACGTTACGAGTGTCCGCCACAGGATCTATCTACCCCGGAGAGGGAAGACCTTCCTCTGGGCCCTAGAGGTGGTTTCTTGCCACTCTGCACGAGGGACGGATCCCACGGCAGTGGTCGTACGCTTTGCAGAGGACTTGGGGGTGGGGGATGGTGGGGGTCCTCAAGAGAGAGACGCCCGAGTTGGACCCACACTTCAGAGCGGAAAGTATAAGGACACTTGAGGGCAGGTTGTTATACCAAGTACAATAAGAGCTCTCGGTCCGTGATTCCGAGATATGTGGCGCCTAGTATCGAGATTATCCTCAATTTCTGACCTCCAAGAATTAGTAATGATACAATAACGCGTTCGTTTAGTCTAGCGCACTGTCTACGTGTAAATGTGTGAGAAAAGCCAGCGGAGCAACGCCCCATTTAGTTATCCGGTGCTGATGAGTGAGACGCGGTAACTCGGTCACCTAAATAAAAGTTCCACGTCAGAGTACACTTTCTTTCCACCATCCCACCATGAGACTCTCATTTTCCATCTTTGCTGCGGCATTTATAGCAGCCGTATCTGCCTCTAATGTTATTGAGCTCAAGCCAGATAACTGGGACGCACACGTCGGTATTGGCAAGCCTGGTCTAGTTGAATTGTAAGTGCTATTTATTGCAGCGGCTTTGGCGCGTTCGGTTATTGATATATCTTGTTGGATGGTAGCTTTGCTCCCTGGTGGTGAGTACCTCTTCACTAAAGTATATGGAGTCATAGTGTTGAACGTTCCGACTCTTTCTTTCAGTGGACATTGCAAAGTACGATATTCTCAACAAGTTCACCGTAGAACCGATAATTCACCCATCTATTTGATACAGAACCTGGCACCTGTCTATGAACAACTCGCAGACGCATACACACACGCTTCCGACAAGGTATACATCGCCAAGGTCGACGCTGATGGCGAGGGAAAGCCATTAGGCCAAAAGTACGGCGTCACTGGGTTCCCAAGTGCGTCGCATGATCCCCTTGAATTCGCAACAATATTGACATTGCTTTTTAACACGTAGCATTGAAGTGGTTCTCCGCGGATGGAACGGCTGAACCATATGATGGGGGTAGGGATTTGGATAGCTTGGTCGCATTGTGCGCTCGGTTTCTTCATTGTGCTAGGGTGAAGGTTGCTAAACTGCATGTTATGATAGCGTGACGAAGATGTCTGGTGTCAAGTCGAGCATTAAGCCCCCTGCACCACCGGCCTACGAGATTCTGGATGTTCACACCTTCGACGAAGTTGTCCAGGTAAATTTGGATTTATTGAGTGTATGGGTTGATCCAACTAACGAGACTTTATTGTGTAGGACCCCGCAAAGAACGTGTTGGTTTCGTTCACGGTAAGTTAGATTGTTTTGTTTCCTGGTATATTGTAGCTGAAATAAGTTGTGTAGGCTCCATGGTGTGGCCACTGTAAGACCCTTAAGCCAACCTACGACAAAGGTGAAGATCTATTCCTGTATATCGTTGTGTCAAAGAGGCTAACTATTGCTCGGAAATCCAGTTGCCAAGATCTTCGAAAGCGAGCCCAACTGTGTTGTCGCTAACATCGACGCCGATGACCAGAAGAACAAGGACATCGCCGCTCGCTACAACGTCAACGGCTACCCTACTCTCAAATTCTTCTCTGCTACAAACAAGGACGAACCAGAGGATTATGAANGCGGACGTGGTGAGGCCGATTTTGTTGAATTCTTGAACGAGAAGTGCGGAACTCAGAGAGCTGTTGGTGGGGGGTTGAACACGGAGGTACGCTCTTTGTCCACTTCTATGATCGAGGGGCGCCTGTTTAATGACATTTCCTTGTAGGCCGGCCGCGTTGCTGAATTCGATGTTATTGCTCAAAAATTCTTTGCTGCCGCTGACGACGCCCGGGCTGCTGTTTGGGATGAAGCGAAGGCGCTCGTGGTTGAAGGCAAAGAGGCTTCCAAGTACTATTTGCGTGTGATGGAGAAGATTGTGACAGGAGGTGTGGGATATCTTGAGAAGGAGGGTAAACGGTATGTGCTTTTAGTATCCGATGTCATCGTGCCGAACGCGTTGTGTTGTTTACTGAACGATCGACTGCAGGTTGGAATCGATCCTGAAGAAGCGTAACCTAGCCCCTGCAAAACTCGATGAGATCCAGATCAAGGCCAACATCCTGAAGGCATTTGCAAAGGTGGAGGAAGAGAAAGTAGAGGAGAAGGTCGGCAGTGGAAGTGAAGAACTATGATAAAATAGTACCTAGTGCTTGTTTGACGTGGTGCCTTGCTCCAATGTAAAACATCGTTCCTCTACTAACAACGCGGAACATGGAGTGGCAATTTGGAAGAGCGTGTCGTGCCTCGTGTCGGGGCTCGTGATCCCGATTCGATAGCTTCGAGAAGGAGGTTGCTCGATAACGCCCACGGTGTTGGTGAACGTGCGGATGCTTTAAAAACCATCACGGCAGGCGTCTGTTTGCCTCCCTTTTAGCTTCTTTTTCTCGCCTCCCCACCATACTCCCTGGCCTACCTCCCTATACCCCCTATTCACATCCTCTGTCACCACCATCGGTGACGATAACAAGAAAAACGCATTTCGGGATGTACCAGGCAGAGGAAGGTCGCCACTTGCGAATGGAGCTGAAAGTCTTTCGCTGGCATCGAATACGACACCAGTGGAAGCATCTTTCCAATGGGAGGATCGCGAAGAAGATGGACCGGAAGAAAGTTTGTCCTGACATTGGATTCCGTCTAGTCACTTGGAACGTTCAATGGGAGACGCCACATGCTGCAGAGCGCATGAACGCACTCCTAGACTACCTCCAAGAAGACCTCTTACCCTACGATGCAGAAGATCCAGAGGATGGGCGGCCTGAGCCGTGTGTAATCATGTTGCAGGAAGTGCAGAAGGAGAGTTTGCAGGCGCTGTTGGATAATGATTGGGTTCGACAGTACTTTGCTATGACTCCAATCAAGGCAGACAAGTGGAAGGATGACTATGGAACGGTCACGTTGGTGGATCTGACCACCCCGGTGTTGGGAGGGAGTTTGCTGAACTATGTCTCTGCATCGTCGCAGTTCGGGAGGAACGCGCTGGAACTGGATATTGAGATGAAGCATGGTGTTGTTCTCCGAGTTATCAACACACATTTAGAGTCGCTGTCCACTGGAGAGAGGGGACGGAGACATCAGCTGAAGGCGTGCGCCCAACGGCTGCAAAGGAATGTCGAGGGCGGGGGGATTGTGGCGGGGGACATGAACTGTATCACMCACGGGGATAAAGCACTTCCAGAGGCACTGGGACTTACCGATGCCTGGCTGCCCAGCGCAGACGACGAAGTAATCCATGGCGGAGACCCCGCACCGACTTGGGGATTCCGGCCGTATCCTCCGCCCGAATACCCACCAGCACGATTCGACAAAGTACTATATACACAGACGGATATATGGTCAGTCAGTGTTCCTGAGCGAATTGGAATGGATCTCAAGCTGGGGGATCAGTTTGTTAGTGACCATTGTGGGCTCTCATGTTGGGTGGAGCTGAACGAAGATGCTTTTGATAGCAGTGATGGTTCCGAATCAGGGTCAGGGGATGAAGATTGAGCATGTATTTCAGAGTGTACTCTATCATTCCTAATACATCCATCCATGTTGTACAATTTCGTGACAGCTATGCTCAGCTCTGGCGTTCATTTCTAAATCGGGACGAAACCTGCCCTAAAGCTGTGACTAAGCTGTCTACAAAAGGTGCTGCGATGGCGCATTCGTATCTTCACCGATCCACCCCAGTTGGAGCTGAGAGGCCCTAGCAGGGAATGATTAGGTTCCCTCGGTGAGCAACTTCTCTACTCGCGATGCTGTTCAATAGCTGAAGTTGATCTTTTTCTATCTTCTAGATGCCGCCGTTGTAAATGCGAGTTTAGTTGTCGGACGATGGTATTTGTGGAGACGGGAGGTAGGCGATCCAATCTTCACTCGACTAATTAGCACGCACTCACNAAAAACTTCATCCTAGTCTCTATACGAAAACCGTTGACTGACCGTACTCTGCATGCGGGTCACTCCACAGTTCTTACTGTCGAGTATTAGGTGTGAAATTCACCTCGCTGACGTTAGTGCTCTCCTTTACATCGCACATCTCCCTTCATTCTTATAATCGTATTCTTTCCAGTGGTTATCCCCACGTTGTCGTAGGCGTTATGATCTTGAGCGCTGACTACGCCAGTTGTATCTAATGACAGGCGTTCACAATCTCCTTCTCTCTCGTCTCGCCGTGGTCACCTAGTCGTGAAATAGAAAATCAATTACCCCAGACCATCCACCCCAGGGTCCATATGTTGTACCAACCGTCATTCTTTCTGTAGTAATGTCTTTAGAGTGTTGGAATAGAATTTGGATCCTAAAATCTCTTGCCGATACTTTGACCATGTACTTAGGATTCGAATATTGGTTGCCCGTAATATTTCTTACGATCGAATATTCTTCAGTTCTGGTGATGAGGGCCACAGCCCCTCCGCCGTATAGATTTACGGCGATCAAATATTTTGGAGTTCCGCTCATGAAAATCAGCACGATCACGGGATTCTTTTTYACTGTTTTTCCCTTCCAGCTTCTCCCTCGTCCGAGTCGTATTTTCCATGCAGACATTCTTCGTCGCGACTTCAGAGTCAACTTTACTTATAAGTGAGTATTTTGGGCCCTTTCCTTTCTTYCCGAAACTGCACCACGATGATCTTTGCTATGGTCCGTGTTTCCAAGAGGCGACTAGACACCGCCGCTTCAGCATGCCGAAAACTATTCTCTCTGTAGCCCACTGATTCTTCTCAACAATATTCCCTGTATCCTTTATATTGGAAATTGACAGTACTAATGATTTTTTTTACAGTTGCGGGGCTCATAATTCAAATAGAAGTCATAGAACACTGCATCCTCTATCAGATGTGCAATACACTTTTATATCCTGAGAAGACACTATGCTTGATAGCCCAGAAACCTGAACTTCACCAAATGTGTTCAGGCGCGTTCTATGTTGCCGACCTTGTTCATCCATCACCGTCCCAAATTTATATGTTTTCATTCGGTCACTCTGACCTTGAGGTCTGAGGACGAGCAGTGGGCTGGTCATTTGTATACAGTGTGTTCACCGTCAAACCCGGAATGATTCCTCACTACGGTGGTGATTTTGCTTTCGTATTAGTAGCCTCACTGTGGCTGGTCGAGGGAAGTTGAAAGAGAACGAAAAAATTGAGTGACTTTGATATGTATCACGACGAATGTGCACTGTAAAACCATAGTTCAACTTGGTTGGAAAACTGGGATTCTGCGTTGTGTATATGCTACAGTTTGTTGTGGCTAGGGGTATATCTAAATTCTATCAATCTAAGTACCACTAACTGGAGCAGATTGAGACTTCATTCCGGGGTACAAGCAGGTCCTAAGGATAATTGCCAGATTAGATGAAGCTGGTTAGTCGACGAAGAAAGAGGACTGACTCTCAAGCAAATGTGGCTCCTATGTCGCCGTATCTGATGTTTGAGAAYTTRACTGTGGCTCCAGGATRTTGRGCCTCAACCTCAGCAGGTACACCAGAGGTCGTGGCRCAAGGTCCGCGGGACGCGCCAGGGGMKGTAGAATCGACGGGGTAGGTGCTGTCGAGCCAGAGCATGCGAGCAGCATGRTCATCCCAGATGCTCATRACGAGGACCATACCGTTGGCGAATGCATCTCCCATCTTAGCCATCCCACCCATCGACGCAAATGCGTTCTTGTCRCCGAACACTTCCTTCTGAGCGGCACAGTTATCGTCGGTGAGGGAGTCGAAMTCTTCGAGGCTGGCCACTTTGACGACGGAGTTGTTGATGACCTTTCCATTCTGCTTGTAGACGCGGCGGATCTCAGAGAGCGCGCCAGTGGTGGTGTTGTCAGTAGTGATAAACTGGGTGACCACAGTGATGGTCTTGGTGGTGTCTACGGTCTTTCCTTCTCCGAGGAAGGTTTGGTCACCCATCCTCCAAGAGTTGAAGTCGCAACCGTCCTTATCACAGACACCGTCATACCGTTCGTCTCCATCTCCACACTCAGTACCCTCGCAGCGATACTGGCCAGAGATGGTGCAGGCATGGGGAGTATAGGCAGCTGCTTGAGAGTTGGCTTCCCAGATGTCCATCTCCACACAACATGCGCCATATTTACCAGAGCCGGCATTGGGGTCGTCGTCAGAAGGATTCCACCCCTCGACATTAGCCTGGAAGAGAGATGTCAGGCCATGATAAGGAGACGACACAAGGGAGTGACCTTACTTCTCCGTTGATAAATTTAACATCATGAGGACACTGGGTATCACAGTAGCCCGTCCCATACTTCGCACCAGCCTTGTTACCATCAAACGCAGAGAGTCCGCCGTCTGCATCCATCTCGACGAAGTAAAGGGCACCGTTGAGACCGCACGGAAGGCCGGACATGTCAACATCGAAGGTGAACTCCTGGTTGCGTAGGTCRAATTTCTGGTAGGTGGACTCGTTTTCGAGGAGGTAGACTCTGGAGCCGATGTTGCTAGAGTACTGGCCCTCAGTGACCAAGGTCAAAGACAGAGAGTCTCCGTTGGCGTTAATGCCATAGGTCCCAGTGTAGTCGGCACCGTCAAGTTGGCAGTTGGCCACACAGGTGACGCCGTCGGGACAAAGGGTATTATCCCACTCGTTTCCAGAGTAGCAGTTCGTGCCGGTACTGTCGTGCAACCAACGCCAGTTGGCATCAAGAACGATAGATCTCTGCTCAGTGGTGCAAGTCCCTCCGCTGGCACATTTCTGGATGGATAGGGAAGGGTGCGTCTCTTTGGTGAGTGTACCAACTTGTTGGCCACGCACGGCAGCGAAGAATGCCAGTGAAAGTAGTGCTGTAGTCGGGAACATGACGGCGAAAGAGTCAAAGGCTGGGTTTCACTAGAAGGAAAGGCCTAATAGATTGTTGAAAATTGTCAGCTTTCAGTCGCATTATTTATACTCAAACAGGCTCGGAAAAATAGCAAAGATACAGGTTACCAACCCAGGACGGTAGACAGTATCTGTGGAGTCAGCGAGTCGCGTCGGGTCGCGTAGCCCACAAAAATTTTGATATGGGGAGGATGGTAAGGCTCTCATCCCGAGAAGGCACCGATAAAGTAACGAAAGAAAGTGGCGGTGGCAAACACAGTACGCGGAACAAGGCCCGAGAAGCAACCGGGAGAATGACATGCCTTGGATTGATGAAATGAGCAGTCCGGCCTTATCGAAGTAATTTCCACACTTCAGTCCTTCCGATAAATTAACGTGCAACCACTGGCGAACCCAGAAAGAATTATATCCCACTGATAAATCATAAATATTCAGTGCGAAGCCAGCTTCACAAAGCACGGTGAAAATGATAAAGTGATTCTTTGATTCTCATAGCACTGGAGATATATCTTCGGATAAATAACTCCAACTTGTTCAAGGATGACCACGGATTGGCTGAGGTACATATCTTGAAGACACAGTTAGTAGATACCCTACACGAGGAATGTCCAAACATACAGGCTCTCGAGATAGTCGACTTCTTCCTCGGTCAAGGTAATTCCATCCGAGAGCGATTGCTCAAGTCTTTGAACGTTGGAAATACCAACAATAGGAGACACAACCTTTGGGCGGATCCAAGCGAGCGCGATTTGTGACATGGTTACATTATGTTTCTTTGCGAGCTCCTGTGCAGAAGTAGTAGGATGAGTAAGAGTTGGTATGACATGAAGCTATACTTACTTCGACACGTTTGATGATGGTCTCGTCAACTTCTCTCAACTTATTCTCCAACGGTGTGCCTTTGCTCAACTTCATCCGTTCAGTAGCAGAACTGTCGAGAGGCCGCGCAAGTGCACCTCCAGCTGTGGGGGTACAAATCAAAGTCATGTAGTAGTCACGACGAGAGTATCACTGACCTAGAGGAGACCAGGGAATCACTCCGATTCCATGGAAAGCGCAGTAAGGTAACATTTCTCGTTCCTTCGAGATGTCTTGTTATTCTTAAGGGCAGAACGAAAAGAAAACGAAACCCACCTCCTCACGGTAGAGCAAAGAATACTCGTCTTGCATACTAACGAAGGTGGTCCAACCGTTTTTCCTGGATCTTGGTCAGAGATTTGTCGAGTACCAGAAGATGTCAGTCACTACCAACCTTGCAACTTCATTAAGGTGAGCAAATTGCCATGCCCTCATGGAACTTCCGCCTGATCGATCCCAAACCTATGAGCACGGATACATGCAGATAGGGTTACGACGTAGCTAGCCTTACCTATATATCTAACCTTTCCTGCTTGCACTAGGTCATGAAGTGCCTTCATAGTTTCCTCCGCAGGGGTGGCTGGATCATAGCGATGAATCTGGTATAAGTCAATGTAGGAGGTTTTGAGTCGGGCCAACGAGGCTTCAACTTGGTTGAAGATGGCCGCGCGAGAAAGCCCTGACAGGTAATTGTAACGATATTGGATATTTCATGACCGACCTCTTGACTCACCTCCTTGATTAACGTAATCCCTTTTCTTGAGGATATCGGGGTCGAAAAAGGTCAGGATCCCTGGCGCCTTCCCAACTGCCCAGAAACATTTGGTAGCGATGATGATCTCATTGCGGGGAATATTGAACTAGAGGAGATGAGGGATATGGTGGAGATAAGATTTACGTGTCATCAAGCAAACCTTTTCAATGAACTGCCCGACGATTTCCTCGGAGGCGCCGTTACAATATACGTTCGCAGTGTCAATTGTATTGATTCCTTTGTCCCATGCAGCCTTGAGGAGGACAATCGCGTCTTCGGCTTCTATCGCGATGGGCTAAAAGCGAAGATGCATCAGACCAACAAGTAAAAGTAGGAAGAAATTCTGCAAAGGGGATGCACGAGTTGACGTACGAAATGTTCCTTGGAACCGAAGATTCCGCCTCCAATCTGAAGACGTATGTGAGAACACAGAACAAGCTAGCAACTATGGGAAGATCTCACAATAGGGACAGAAACTCTGAGGCCTGACTTTCCAAGCTGGCGGTATTCGACTTGAGGTACTGTGGACATGGTGTTGGATCAATCGCGATGAGGAAGAGTGGGTGGTATTGAGAAACAACAAACTCTTGTGCTCTTTAAATACTCGATTGTGATGCCGATGTTGGAAAGCTGAATGATGCTTAAACCAGGGCGAAAAAAAGTGCTTACATGGCCAGTCGGCCACTGTGTCGCTGAGGATTTATAATGAACGGAACACCCGATGGAACCTACCAGGGACGTCTCACCAAATGACCTTGATGTGCATGTCAATATAATCCTTAAGCGCTGAGGGTTACACATATCCTGACTTACTACACTGTTCAAATGTTAAGAAGGTTTGAAGGATGTAGCGAGAGGGCCTTGCACTCGTGATTATAGCAGTTATTATTATCCTTTCTAGTATACTATACACCGTTGCATGAACTATTAAACTCATGACCGAAATCTGAGGTATGCCATAACAAGGGCTGAACAACCGGTAACTGTGAAGCGTTCGATGAGTATCGAATGGTGTAGAATAGACTGTCAACGTACCAAAACCAACCAGATATTGCAACGTTGTTGCCTGGAAGGAAGATATTGAGTAAATGCAATATGCATACGAGAATACGCCGCACTTTAGATGCTTGTATAGCAGTTTTTAGCCCAGCAATCTCCTGTTCAATCCGAGTATCGACCTCTTTGATCTTCAGCTCCTGGCCACTACTTTCTTCTCTCAAACGACCCTTCTCCAAGTTCAAATCAAGACGAACGCCGGCCTGCGTACGCGTCACCTCTTCGCGTAACCGTTGCTTGAGTTTCTCAATGTCATTCACGAGGCGGTCATTCTCGGCCTTGATCATGGCTAGATCATTCTTCTCCATGAGCTGCAGTTCCGATTTGATTTGTGCGAAATCGACTTGTTGTGTGTAATGATGCTACGAAGAAGAAGATAATTACACTATCAATATTTGGTGAGAACCAATAGAATTAATACCTTTTCTTGCTCAGCTTTGGTCACCATATTTCGCGTCATGTTCCGGATGCTTTCATCAATGACTTCGGCCATAGCAGACATAATACCTTCTGCTTGAGCTCGGTTTAATCCTTCGCGTTCCAGACGCTGAACAAAGTGGTGTGTGTCAAAATGAAAGTCATTTCGTGAAAGAGAGGTCGAAAACGGTCTACGGCCAAGCTGATTGGCAAAGCGGAGTGAGGATAACATGGTGAAAGACCAAAGTAGGGGTGTTATGTAATAGGTGCTTATAGTTGTCCTTTCTGGGATATGGATAATAGACCGGGCCGCTGTAGATTGACGCCACACCAGCCAAGATTCAAGACTACACGGTGCTGATACATTCAAATGATGATAGAAATACAGTGGCTACATTAACAAGATGTGATATGCGAAACAAATGATATATCAAGCCTGTAAAACATGTTAGGCACAAGACAATAAGAGAGATTAGAGGACTCACCAAGTAATTGTACGACTTGCGGTCATCTCGTCGCTCCAGATATTCTCGCTATAATAAGTCGATTCATTACAGAGTTATTTGGTTAGAAGAAAGACACGGACCTCTATTAATCCCTCAATACGTTTCTTGATGTTTATAGGATCTGGGTGGAAGCGAGATGACAAGAGGCGTGTCACTTCAAGAACGAGAGCATTGTGTTCCATGGTCTTCCTGTCTTTCATGACCCGCACGATACATGCCTATGATATGAAATCAGCGCCATGTTAGCTGATCTTCCACAAGTATAAGAACCTCAGTCTGATGTTTGCGCTCCTCTTCAATCCGATCTCGTGTTTCCTTGCGTTCTTCACCTGTTTCAACCTTGGAAGATATAGTATTGATCTTGATTCTCTGGAGTGGGGCACTGAATTCGGCGTTGAAAGAAAAAGAATCGGTTATAGATATGTCACGACTGGGAGGATGTTTCTTCAGGATTTTGTACTTTCCACATGCAAGGGATTGGAGATGCCGCTTCAATTCAACGTCGTCTATCGCGGTGGCTTCTTTGATGTCCTAACATATCAAATCAGAATTTAGGAGAATATGAAAGCAGAGAAACCACGAACTGAAAACATAAGAAAGTCTTCGTCACCGACGTCCTCGAATAAGAGTAGAATGACGAGTGCAAAAGTCGCTACATTCAAATCGTGCTGTCTCTTCTTGAACCGTACGCGAACGTCGGCATTGCCCAGAGAAGGCTGCCATGTCAAACATCTACCAGAGTGTCGGCTGAGATAAAACTGTTCAAAAGATTGGCAAGCTTTTGTCAAAACCGCAGGCAGCAGGCAATTTGAACTAGAGTGCGACATAGGCCAGAAAGTGGAAGTCATCACTGTGACAGATAATTCGGTCTTTGGGGGCTAGACAGATGCTGAGCAAGATGAATATCCGGAGATGAAAACGATGACGTACTATAGTATTCGCTAGATGTGTCCTGTATGCTTGCATCGTATCGGTCGAAATCTTCATGTCGTTGAACATGCCTTCAAGCTTCTGTGTGAATTGGTAGCCACATTCTACCTTGAGCTTTGCGAGCATTCCACGCTCCGCGTCGTCAGATACAGACCGACTATGAAGGAGACGCTTGGCTAGATGGTTCTTGTAGTACTTTTCGAAAACATCTTTCTCAGTCAGGTAGCGGAAGACTGTGATGGTCTTGTCCAGGACTATATCCACTTCCACATCCGTTTTCTGTAGCCCAATCAGTCTGTCACGTTCATTTTAGTTCAAACTCTAAGCTCACCCCTTTGAGGCCCTTCTTCAAGTTTTCGTCGATAAAGAGAGATATATACTCAGAGCATTTCTCGTTGGAATTGACACACGTTTCGAATGCCTAGCAGACAGCTCAGAAGATGAATTGATAATGCTCAAACACAAACTAACCTCATCAAGAGCGACCTCAATTTCCCGATCGTTGTTAAATGCCCGCTTCCATACGCTGTCAAATTTATCCTTGAGATCCAGAATATCTTGCACCCATCTCAACGCGAGATCAAGGGTGGCTTGAGCTGTAGGTGGTTTGGCCGGACGTTTACCCTTTCCTTGTGTTGTTGCCTCGTCAGGAGCATCAGCTGCAGGAGAGACAGAGTCGAGGGCCAACGATGTTGTATTGATTTCCTTTCCTCTTCGAGCGATTGATGACTTTAGCGCGCGTTTCATGCAAGGTAGACCGGCGGGCACCATAGAGAAGAGGCGGTAGAGCCTAGACAGGTCCTCCATTTTATCTAGGTCAATCATAATATCCAATCCTGATTCTGGCATTGATATGATCGTCTCGAGGTGAGGTGTCAATAAGTGATCCTCCAGGATTTGGCGAAGAGGAACAGAGGTATGACTGGAAAGATAGTGGTGGGTCCTTGATTCTTCTGCTTCAAAGCGTGCTTCTGCCTGAAGGGTTATTTGACATCACCATCGAGAAAAAAGTGGCCAAAAGTACTAACTCGTCGTAAGTATTCCGGTGCGTCGCAGGTCTCCACGGATTGTTTTCCTTCTCGTTCATAGAACAGCGTGCTCGCCTGTAACAAAGGAGGCTCGAGGATGTCTTTGTAGACACTTGGGCCACCTGGAGAAACACGAAGGTCGAGGAACACGTCTACACAACCTTTCACAGCAGAACGACTAATCACGTATCCTTCACGTTCCAACTCAACCTGATTCAAGATCGCTGTAACGAAGTGACCCTTTATTGGTGGCCGGACAATGTGTTCGAGAAAAAGGTTGAGGCCGGCATCCCATGTGTCTGGTACGTCTGCTGCCTTGGTGTACACGCGATCCTAGAGTAAGAGAGATTAGAGCGACGGAAGTGGGGGTAGAGACGTGATTAACATACCATGTATTTGAGAATTTGGCCAAGTTTAACCATATTACTTGTGTGATCATCCCAAACATTGCGCAACGCCTTCAACAGTAGTTCCCCTTCCTGACTCTTCTGTGTAGGTCGGTACTAGCGCCTGAAGGAAACACTGGGATTATCTGCTCTTCTGCGAGCTGCTTGAGATTCTCAGTAACCAGCTTTGTTACACCTTTGTACAGCCTTTCGCCATGTTTATAGAGAACAAGGTTGTAAGCATATCTGTGATTCTCTTCGAACGAAAGATTGGCAGCATTATGTGCCTGGATTTCACGGATGTTATTCTCCAAAGCCTCCCAAGTTTTGTCTGGCGAAAAATCTGGGCCATGCTGAGATAGAATGAGAGATACTATATCATTCAGGGGAGGATATGTCATACCTTCTTTGGCGGTTTCTGGATGTATGGTCCTAATGAATATACACTCAAAGTTGTTTTATAAGGAACTTACGATCTTGGGTTTTATGCGACGAGCGGCTAGTTAAACAGTGGTTCAGTGATATAGCCTATGAGAATGCAGAAAGAACACCCTTACCAGTTGACATGAATGTATGCAGGAAAGAAAGGCGATGGCTTACAAGCGGCACTGCGTAAAGTACTGACGATCATAGCCATCAGCGTGCAGCCAAGTGACTCTTCTTCCGAGCTATCATCTCCGCATTGTATTGTTATCCAACTTCAAGGTGGAATGCAATCGTCGTCTTCTACTATCAGCAGAACTCCATATAGTGCTTGAATTCGTCAATCACTTACAACCATGACAAATTGCATTGCCCAAAGTTGGTCGAAACCTTGACTTTGGACTGGTCCATGCTCAGGCTATAAAGATAACAACAATGTGTTGACCGCGTTTTGGACTAGGCTCTAAGGGTATATATATTCCACTCGACTGCATTGCTATGCCATAACTTCAACACCAAACGTCCGCTTGAAGCACTTGAAGCACTCTCAACTGTCTCCAATGCCTTCCGAAACCACCACCTCCCCTTCTCGATCAATTAGAATCAAAGAAATGGAAAGTCTTTCGATTTCAGCTTCATCTGGCCTCAAAAAGGACAATAATCCGTGCCCAACCTGTGGCGCAGTCTTCACGTCGCCTAATGATCTCAAGTGGCATCACCAGAAGCGCCGAGAGTGTCGTTCAGACTAAACTTATTGCAGTGGGTGGTTCAACATTCCTGTGTACTTTATTTTAGCTAACTAGTATCCTAGTACAGAGCATCAAGTTCCTTTAATTTTCGCAGATGAAGCTTTCCTCCTTCAATATAGATCGTTCTTCGCTACCGCTACATCATGGTCACCGTTTCGTGGCCTTAATTTTCTTTCTTCTTCTCAACCGACCTGGTGTCTCCCTTTCACATTCATTTGCGGGGTTTACTTGAGTGGCTATCTCAAGCCATATTTATTGTAAAGCAAAGGGTTCAAATCAATTCCGTGGCATTAATTATGCGTGATAATACTAAGGGGTCAGCTGCAAATGTGCATAGAAAGCGAGAAGAGCATGAGGACATATAGTAAGAATGGACCGATACAAAAATGTNAAAAAAAAAGATAACCACAAGTGTTGGATGCAAGAGAGTGTACAGGGTCGGCAGAGGGTTACATGCGAGGGGAAAGGAAGGAGGAAAAAAATCTACATACATATCATTTACATACTTTTGCGACAGAAAAGACACGGGCTACACTATGAAGCAGACCTGGAAGAACGGACGAACTCGGTGAAATATTTTCGGAAATTTTTGGCGTCGAGATCGCGCATTTTTGTAACAAAGTCCGTGGCAACATCGGTAGGCCAGTTTTGCGAAGGCAGGAAGACTGTGCCAATATAATCGTACGCCTCTGTTTCTCGGGTCTTGCCAATGGTGTGAAGGAAATTGGCGATCTCTTGGATAACCTGGAGAGGTACTGAGCAATCAAGTGTACACAAACAGATGGGAGGTCACTTACTACAGTCATTTGCCCGTCTTTGGGGTTGAAATCTGGGATGGAGGGAACGGCGAATGCACAGGGAATGAGGCGCTCGTACACCACCCTGTCAAAGCCAGGAAGCGAGGTTCCGTTAGCTTGGGGATTGGCCGGTCGCACAGCAGGCACCCATGCCATGATGCAACGAGTGAAGAACGTGAAAGCTGATTTCTGGCAGACAGGGTCTGTCACGTCTTGAGATATTTGCCTCATCGTCTCTAGCAATGAGTCGAATGACATATTATTTCCTGTTGTACGCTTTCAATATTGAAAACACGACGGAAGGATTGGGATATACTGACGTGATGAGATGAGCACATCGTGGATCTTGGACGACATAATGCTGTTAAGGAGTGCTAAGTATGCTTTCTTGGTTTCTATGTGATCTCGTTGATCGTCAGAACCAGAGATTGGTTGAGAGAGGATGCTAGAGATGTGCCCAGTAAGCGGGCCGATAAGTTCATCTAAGACTGGAAGCATATCGTCCTGAGAAAATGATTAGACGTCAGATTGTTGGACGAACCACCTTCGAGCAAACGTACGGGGAGCTTGTAGATTAAGAGGCCAATAAAGTTCATAAATTCGACCAGTTCTGACGGTTCAAATTGTGCCAGTAGATTAGTCATTAGAGATGGAATAGAGTGTGTGACAGTGGGTCCAGCTGTAGCGAGAATTCGCGCAAAAGCGAATCGAGTCTGAAAGTGGCAATCAGCAACGTTAAGAGGATACAAAAACAGCAGCAAAACATACAGCATCGCGGATGACGCGGAAAATATTCATAGTTTGTAAGCACACCAAAATTGCTTGCGCCACTTCGGCAAAGACCTCCAATGGAGGAAGGATATAGTTTTCTGGTAACGGATTAGGGTAGTCGGGGAATCCTTTNGCAATATTACCAAGGGCCATGATAATATGGTGTGTCTTCACGACGGGAAGAATGTCCTGGCTTCCCTTAGTGTAAGATACAAGAGATTGCGACAGCTCGTCCATAAGAGGCTTTACAAAAGAAAGGAGAACCGACGTCTCCTGAGAAGGGTTTTTGAACATAATAGAGCACAGAATGCCAATGGTTTCGAAGAGATAAAGCTGTGAGTCGAAGGTGGAACTCTTGACTGCTTCTACTAGTGGATCCGAGTCTCCATCACTATCAGGTTCAGGAATCTGTACGTCGATAGGAAGGAGATCTCGGAAGCTCTCTGCGATGTTTCCGCATATTTCTGGAGGAATATCATTCCTGCTGTCTTTAATGAAACGGTAGAAAAGGTAGTACAACCGGAGGCGGAAGTTCGCATTTTCGCTGTGTAAGCCCCTGTAAGGTGGTTTAGTAAAACTTTTCGTTGCATTCTCGTGACCTCGTACCTTTGATCTACCATGGCTTCTAAGATGGGCAAAATGCATTCCTTCCTCACTTTAAAGAAGTCTGTGTACCGAGTGACTGTCTCGAAAAACTGGAGAGCAACAGCCTGATGTGGATACCCTGACATTCCGGATTGCACAAGAGCTAACAGAAGTTCACCATGTGTCGTGAGCGGGTATTCCGAGTAATCCGTGGTTTTCCGTGCATCCTTGTCAATGATTTGTGGCGCATGACAGAATGCTGCTCGTCCCTTTCCACCGGCTATGATACTTTGTTGAGCTCAAGCACAGTCAAAAAGAATAGAGCGCTGACATTTGTTGATCTCTCCAAATATGTACACCATGTATATTCCCAGTTCTGCATCATTCCATTTCATGGAAACACCATTCCGATATGCTGAGATCGTGTTAAGAGCTAATGTACGAACAGCATCGGTAACCAGATTTTGATCTATGACGAGGACAGAGTCCATGAAAGTGCGTAAATCCTGATGACATGGATGTAAACTCAACAGACCTACATGGGCCAAAAACCCACATTTACCTTGCGCAGTTTATCGAACTCTGAGTTATCATCATCTTCTTGGTCATCCGGGTCAGCTTCCTCGTCCCATTTGAGCTTCGCCACAATGACTTGCAGTAGGGAAGTGAGGAAGGAGCGTTTAGACTCGTCAATAGGGTCCGCCGACATCTTTCGAAGACGTTTATACTATAGGGAGGGTTAGGAACTGCACACAGATAGAACACATAATACTCGCCCCCGTTAGGATTCCTTGTAACATGGGGAAGATGGTAGAACTGGTATCATCGTATTCGTCGGCCATAAACCGGAGCATGACGGGGAGTACCTCTGTAATGTTCTGGGTAGCCTCTGTACGGACCAACTCATCCTGTGCTTCCTACAAGGAGATTAATGAGATTAACGACTTGCAAGGTTTAAGAACTAACCTCCAGTTTCATCAGCTCTTGCCCCAAAACGTTCAACAGTTTTCCCAACGCCTCCCGATATGACTCTTCACCTTCATCGGTATTTTCTCCTCGTTCTACTTGTTGTGCACGCGTTTTCGACTCGATAGCGTCAATGACTTGACCGAGAGACAGGACCTTGAGCAGTTGCAGTTTATCGCTCGGCTCTTTCAAGCCCTTCGCCACGATGCGTTGAATTGACAGACAAGTGGCAAGTCGAATGGGTAACGAGGAATCTGCAAGGAGGTTGAACAATAAAGGAACGGTTGCTGGAGTGACGGTCAGATTGATATCGATCCAACCTGAGCACAAATTAACATATCTCCTGGCCGAGAATTATTACAACGCACCGACATACGAGCCAAATGTTCGGACACCCCAATCCACAACTTCAATAGCCTCATCGACCTCTCTCCCCGTGTCTCCTCGTTTTCGTGATTCTGCAAGGCGCTCGGCACCATCTGCCACGATTGCCAATACCGCCTCGTTGATTCTCATTGCGTCTCTTTCTCGAACTGCGTCTCTTACACGCGCGTCTCGTGCCATTCGTGTGCTGTTGTATTGTCGCGCAGCCTTGAGGATCTGGTCTGCCACTTCTCCAGATATTTCTAACACGAGATGGAAAAAGAGCAGGGAAACATGTCGGTTATAGCTTGCTTGGGATGAGGATGCCTCTTGAGGACGTATGAGGCTGAAAATGTCAGCGAAGAAGTTGGGCCACTGCTCTGTGTAGGTACAGAGGAAAAATAATGTGAGAGTGTGTGAGAATTTGTTGCGTAAGACTGTCATTGCGATTAGATGCAATATCACAAAGTGACAAAAGGAACGTACATGGCGCGCCAGCTTCTGCGGAACCATAGACGTATTCTGACTGAATATATGCCACTAATGCCTGCTGTAAGACTTGGAATGACTCTTGATCGAACGGCTCGTATCTGCAAGAACGTGCATGAGTCAGAGTCTTGAGCACACGACCAGAAAGAAAATTTGCAAAGGAAATGAGAGATAAGTTGAGACCATGAAAGTGAAGATGGGGATAGATGTAAAGAGAAGGATAGAGTGCTATCATCGATCTGTATAATGCATACTGAAAAGGTAACGTTCTTCTCAAAAAAGGGTCACCTTATCATCCTCATTATCACAAGAATATGATGACCAAAAACCAAGAGAAAAGACGCGACCACTGACCTATTCTCCAAGAAATCATCCAGAACCCTGAGCCCGAAGAAGCGTGCTTGTGGAGGATACTTTCTAGATCCATCTGACGCAGAATCTACAAAAAGAGAAAGTGCGAGTCTCCAAGTTTCACTCGAGTTTTGCTGGATGGTTGAAATGTAGCCGAGAGCATCCTGGTGCAGGCCAACTTGTTGAGGATCTGATGCGATGGAAATCGCTTGTACAACTTTCGCGATTTCTTGTTCCATATCGGAGGACAGAACCCACTTGAGAGTGGAGGTTTATGCAAGAGAATGTGTGCCAGGTGGTAGCAGTTGATGAAAGTCGTGGGTTCTGACAAAAGAGGCGTCCAGCCTTACGGTCGAAGTTTTGATTCAAAATGAAAGGCGCGAAGCAAATGACTCACGTGTCCAATCGGAGATAAGATTACAATTTTATCTAGGCGACGTACGCCACATCCAGAAGCGCTTCAATACCATCCATATACTGTGTACACTGCTGATTCAAGAACAAGATAGATGCACAATTCCCAAGTATGACTCTTCAAATTCTAATAATAAAAAAAAAAAAAAAAAAAAAACT
>LBLO01000829.1:0-15433 GCA_004354395.1 Chondrostereum purpureum | reverse complement strand
TTCGTCCGGGTGCTCTGNCTATCGTCATGAGCGAGAAAATGTTATGCCTCTGGTGAAGTTAAAGATAGTCTGCTTCCCCACTCGATACAAAGACGCGTCCAGCGTGGACGTGTCACACATCTTCGAGGTGCTACAGGAACACGGAACAAAGGTAGTTGTTATCGAAGAAGATGCGCGCACGCTAATAGGAAAACTATAGATATTCCTCAAATTGTATATGTAATAGTAGTAGCCCTTCTTTGTTTGGATTGTACATGCATTATTTCCGCCAGATCTTCAACAGCTATCGAAAATAGGAGGAAGAAGCTATGGATGGATAGGGTCTCCGCAATAACCTGAGATCGAGGCTCTCCACGATATGTGAGGTAGGTATCTGTGAGACCAATGAGATTATTTGACTGCTAGATATGAAGTCTGGGCTGGAGACGGTCTGCCGTTCATGACTTGCTATGCCATCTCAGAGCTACGTCGGGCACTAAATCCTTGACCCGGGTACAGAGCCCTGAGAGACTTCCTACCTCTATCTCGATGTACATGGAAACGGCTTCCTCTTTGCAGAGTCAACGCGAGGATGTGAATATGAACTCAAAATTTCTCCGAGCTGAAGGATATCTTGGCAGTGTGGGCAATACGTGAGTACAGCTAGATCTCCAACTGACAAGAAAACCCTTGGTAACGTCATGATAGAAGCCGCAACAACCAGCTTTGGCCTGTCCTTTGAGTTTTCCGAATGTCTAACCAACCAGACCATTGATAGTGTTGCTACTAGACATAAGTAGCGAGTCCGACGAATGGAAAGAGCGAGAGAGCGAGAGAACTTTATGCTTCACTGACTTCTTACTGCGGCCGGTGTTGTCATCGAATTAATGCGAAGCTCTCGATAGCTTCTACCTTGGAAATTGGACCAGAATTTTTTGTGTGCCATAGATCTCTACGCCACTTCTGCAAGTATATGAGGTGTTGGACATCTGCATTTCCGAGTTCAGCAGCAGCTTGTGCACAGTCCACATCTTGAAGAGTACAAACAAGCGCATCCATCTCCGTATTAGTATTATGCATCTTCCAAGGGGTAGCAAATGCCGTATCGACGCTACTATTACTAAATTCTAATCGATTATCACGTTCATTCTATAGAACACCAAATACCCTGCCCTTAAGCTGAGGCGGCGTATGTATTTCCGGTCCGGGCCCCGTATCTGTCGTGAGCCGACGGCCGTTCATATCGAAGCCGGAACCTTCATGTTCGAATGTATAAGTATCTCTCTGCTCCAATTGCATACAGTCTCCCTTGACTTTCCTATCCCACGTCACTGTAAAACAAAATTGCGAATTCCAAGTAAGTTTAAAAAATACTGTCAACTTCTTCGGATTAACGGACATTGGTCCATTCGTAGATGAAATTGAAGACATCGTTTGGGGTCCATACTTCTCGACTGTACACCCTGGATCTATTTACATGCCTCCGTTCGACTCTGACTTTCCCAGATTGCGGGGGGAGTGATGTGTCGACGATGCTTGAAGACGCTAACAACGATCTAACCAAGTTGGACAGTGAGATCCAAGACTTGCAAAACAGGACCAATATTCTTCAAAAAGAAAGAGACCAGATGCAGGTCCAGATTGACCGCGCCAAGTCTTTGCTAGCGCCTATTCGACGGCTACCACAGGAGATATTGGAGCAAATATTTCTTCATTGCTGTCCCCCGTATGCTATCACCCTCGGAGAGCCTATTTCAGTGCCGTCAATACCTCTAATGAAGGTATGCTGGCATTGGCGCACTGTCATTACTGCTCAAAAAGAACTATGGGCCAGTTTTTCAGTAAATACTCCATACTCTCTTCGCGACGCTCTTCCTTCCCCTCAGATGACCAGAGCAGTTCGCGAAGTTCTGGATAAATCTTCTCCTTATCCCTTGTCTCTGGATATCGGCAGTTATGTTAAGCCGTATCTGACAGCACCAATACTTGTCGAGTGTAAACGCATCCGCATTTTGAAGGTGTGGATGCGCTCAACAGAGGCAGACAGTACCCAACACGCTGCTGAGGTGAGAGGAAACCTCCCGCTCCTCGAGACCTTGGAGATACGGCCAGTCGATGGCACCGATTTCGCCTGCGTGTTTGACGTTGCTCCTCGACTGCACTCATTATCAATCTCCTACATTGCTCCGTCGCGTTTCCAATTGCCGTTTGCTCAGATCACCCGTCTCACTCTTGAGCTGCAGAGGGACGTCGGGGAAGTGCTGTTCTCTCTCCCACTTTTTCAGGCTTTAACAGACTTGACAATCCGATGTTGGGATGGTGAGGAGGACAATAAAATGGAAATAGATCATCCCTCAGTCGTCTGTGCCAAAGTAACCTCCTTTACCTGGATTCTAGAGGAAGATACAGACGTGCGTTGGGCGAGTGTATTTCTTGCACATCTCACCTTCCCTTCTTTGCGTGCGCTTATCATCCATCGTGCACTGGGCCCACCCGACTCAGACACCGTCTGGCTGACCGCGGAAGTTCGGTCCTTCATTGATCGCTCCTGTTCCTCGCTGCTCAGTTTGGATCTCAAAGAGGTTCATATGACGCCTGCCTGCCTTGTCTCTCTTCTACAATCACTTCCCACCCTCACCACCTTCGCATTCGAGGAAGACATTATCATGGAAGACTACCACCGAAATGTCATAGGCAACGAGCTATTCACGCGTTTGAGTGCTACTCCTTTTCTTCCTCGTTTAAACCGGCTGGAGCTGGATTTCCGGGGGAAGGGGATTTCAGAGGATGTTATCTTGCACGCTGTCAGGTCTCGATCTCTCCAGTATCTCACCATCAAGTACAATGACGGGCTAGTCAGTGAGGGACTCTTTGACGCTCTTGCTGGCTTACGAGCCAGCAGACGGATGTATCTTGCTCTGGAAGATAGATTCGGTTGTTGTTTTACGCGGTTTCATAGGGTGTGATATGGACTCTGTAGTACGTATTTCCAATGGAGTATTAGAATGCACATGTACTACATCCAATCAATTAACTATTATACCATATAATAAACCTATACCGACTTCTAGTATACAACAACCTCGGAAATATTGACACCAACTGGCCCATCTACTTCCTGCAACAGGAATAATCTATGATACAACTGTTTTGTCCAATCTTCGTATATTGTCGGTATGCAATCTTCAGAGAAAGGTAAGCAGAGGTCATGAAATGTGAAGAGAGTGGAATTCTTACAATGCAAACAATCCTGCCCAGGCTCCGAATGGGCATCCGGCCGCTGTAACGATAAATCCCAGATATCTAGGTAATACCATTTCGGGCCCAGGGGATCGCGAGGGACGGTCGTCAGCTGATGAATCTTCTCCTTCCAATATTCGTTGTATGTCTCGAAGAGGTCCCAGTCCCATCGAGCCTCGACGCGCTTCATGTCGGGNCTAAGGTCTTTCGTCTTGCGCCAGATCATATTGGCTTCTTTGATTTTGGCTGTCTCTAGGTCGGGGTATGGTTGACGTTGTTCTTCGCATCGGGGGTGGGGAGGAGCGGAGGAACGGTAGAAGATGGTTGCTCGCGGGATGAGAGCCATGCGGGCTACGATGAGCTCTATCTGATAAAGGGGATGTGAGCGTCGGTGAATGTCTATTTCCGCCCAAAGACATTCACGGGAATGCTCACCATATTGCGGTAGATATGGCACATTATCGCTTGCTCCTCTTTGACATTCGAATTCGGGATCATCGTCAGTCGCCCGCGGGACCACTATCAAGAGAAGGAAGTCAGTCAGTTGGAAACACCCAGAAGAACGGGTGATACACACATGAGGACCGGTGTTGAACATGTAGATACTATCCTTCGTAACAGACTTCTCCTCGTCCGCAACAGGCGTACCCATCCAACGCAGTATATCCATCAGCCCCTCCACACGTGGATGGTTCTTATGCGGCCACTCGTAACCTGGAGGCGCATTGGACACCGCAAGCATGTCATCCCAGCTCATCAGCATATGGTCTTCGATGAGCGTCATGAACGGACGCTCTAACCGAGACGCAGGCACCCCAGCAAGCTGCATAATATGCTGGGTCATCGGTTGATTCGGTCGAAGCACGAACTGTGTGATATGAGGATATCTAGGCAAGTGTTCGGGATCACGGTCGAAAAGCACACCGAAGTATTCCATGGTGTACGCTAATGCGTCATGATGCTGACGGGTGATAGAGTCTACAAATATAACGATGTCTTGTTAGAGACGACAACGCACATAAAGGAGTTTATAACACGCACCACCGAACATGATTAATCCACCAGGACTACGAATCAATCGGACAACGAAGTCGACAGGGTCGTAATCCACTAACTTGCCCCTATCAGGCTGCCATACCCAATTCATCGTCTCCACCAATCTCTCCCCTTCGAGCCTCGTCTTGTCCGGTCCATCCTCAAGCCTATTCCCCTCCGCATCGAAAACAACTTGGCATCGTTGCCAGACATAACCATTCTCAAACCTATTAGACTTCTGATAGTCTTGCAAAGACTGATAAAGTGGTGATCGAGGGACCCAACGTCCTTCGCCAGCTTCGTGTTCTTGCGACCACACCGATATTGAGCGTACAGGTATCTCGGACTCGGAAGGGGTGTTGAGATTTGTTTGGGCATGGTACACGCAAATGAGCGCGACGACTAGAAGTAAAAGATATGGTGATCTGAGACGTCTCCCCCAAAGGAAAAGAGAGTACCGAGCGCTCATGAATGCCAACGGAATAGGGATGGAGGATAAAGGAAAGGAAGGGAATATGACTTTTAGGGGGTTTCCGAGCTTGACTTCTTATAAGCGCTGAGAAAAAAAAACATATTCATGGCGGCGCCGATCTCCGCACAAGACGATTCCCCGCACAGTCCGATCAACATCAAGTCGTTAAATCAGGTACCCAAGGAACTGTGCAGCATTTTGGCAGGTCTACTAGCAAAGAACGGGCAAGATTCATTCTGCGTAGTAGGCGGTAGAAGTACCCAAGGCTTGCTGCGAACTGAAAGCTGNNGACTGAGCTGTCATCGTTTCCTTCGGAGCTTTCCTGAGCATTTTAGATCTGTCCACGGTGGTTCTAGGTCCGTCGATCATGCGATGACATTCAACTTGACGCACTCACGATGAAATGGCTGTTGATTTGAGGCTGTACGCAATAACGTGAGAGTGCAGAAGCCTGGTGAGGCACTTGTTATAATGATATCAACCAGAAACAGGAATGAAAATACAACTACACATACGCCAGAAGGAGAAGGAAAGGGTTCGACAGACTAATACCTGCGCTCGTAGTCTTTTCCACCGCGGCCACCTGCACTCCCTCTGTCTCCTCCACTGTCGCGAGCACTCCTGTCATAGCTGCCTCGGTCAGTGTCCCTGTCGCGGTCACGACGTTCGTAACCTCTATCGCCCCGGTCACCTCTGTCGTAGTCTCTGTCCCTATCACGACGTTCATAGTCGCGGTCGCCGCGATCGCGACCACCACCTCCGCCTCCACGGCCCCCACCACGGGAGTAGCGGGAGTCGTACGAGCGAGGCTCATACGGGCGGTCAACTGTAAGAGACCATTAGAGTAATAAATTGTTAGAAGCAGCGAAACTTACAGTCTCCTCTCTTGGGGGGACCATGATACCTTCCTGGAGTCGGTGTCCTAGCACGTCCTCTCTTGGCCTAGGAATAGAAAGCATAAGAAAATTATATACATTGAGAATAACTATGTTACCTTTTCGATCTTCATGACCCTACCCATGAACTCTATGGCGTTCAAGGCGGTGATGGCAGCGTCGGCTTCCTCACTGGTCTCCATTGTGACGAAACCAAAGCCACGGCTCTCRCGAGAGTGAGGCTCGAACATGACTGCGGCTTTTTGAACCTAGACGGATATCATGAGAAACTGACACAACATCAGACGACGACAACGAACTCGGCCAATTTTTGAGAACGCCTCCTCCAGATCTCTTGATTCTACCTTGCGGGAGAGTCCCGAGACGTGAAGGTTGTTGCCAGGATTATCACCCCCGTCATCTCTGTTGTCCCTAGTAGACTGAGTGTTAGAAAGATGACAAACTCAGTAAGATAAGGCTCGTGCACAAGCAACCCCATCACACAACTTTAATGCGACAATGGTTAAAATTTGAACGGCAGCCGCGCATCCTCCCTCCCTTTATCAAGAAAAAGAGCTCGAGCAGCTCTCGAAAATTATTATCCCCCGGGACGCGCGGTGTTGGATTTTTGAAATATGGCCATGTTAAAGCCGTGGTTCAAATTTTGGGCGCCCGTTCGCAATCGGGTGACACAGCTTTTCAGGTTGACATTGCGCATGTGTCGTGTGATGTAGTTTGTTGCGCACGAACCCTATTGTAGTGGAATTAAATACCTTTGCCTACGTTCGCGCGGGCTGCGACTGCGGTGACTCCTCCTTGCTGGGCCATTCCACCCAGGCTCATCGGTACTCATAGCAGAATGAGGAGGGGCATCGTTAGGAATACTGAGGCCATCGGTAGCTGAGAGGAATAATAATGTTTTCGGTTAGGGGTGTTCACGGTGATTGTAGACGGACAGCGATGAGAGACGGGGTGAAAAATTCGACCAAAAGACGCGAGAAAATAGCAGGGCGCGGGTCATAAATCCATGTAGAATGTAGACAGCATTTTTATTTGCTTTCGGAGCGAGTAACTGGACTTTTTGGAGCGTGGGGTAATGCCAGCACATCCTTATATTCCGTGGTTCAAAAAGAGGCGAAAGCCGGGGGATAGTCGGTACTGATGTCAAATGCGTACCAGCGTCCATATTTTTGGTCTGGATGAGTTGATAAAGGTTCTTGGGAATTTTTGAGGGGTCGGAGTGGTGGTGGTAACCGGTAGAGAAGTATGTGTTCCCATTACGGTAATACCAAAACCCGTGACTGCCACGCAGGCAAAAATCATCAAAAGGGTGGCGTTGGGGTAGCAGCTCAATTAATTTGACTCGATACACGAAAAGAGCAGAAACCCGGGGAATCTTTTGCACAACTGGAGTACCCAGGTACGAAAGATGCTACATCAYTTCTCATCCTGATTTGAAACGACAATGTAAAAGTGACGACAACTCAGTTTTGAGCTTTCRATCCTTGGGGTACTCTGATATTGAGGCCAATATACATGGTCAATTCGGCCAYTGTCTGGAAAAAGATGATTTCTCTGCCAGACGGGCTGTGAAAGAAAGCCAAGGAATGATTCTTTGGGTAATCAGACTTTTCCGCCACATGTAGTATTCTACCTTCATCTTCAATCAGCATGCTCTGGAAGATTGGATGGTTGGCCGAGAAAGAGAAAAGAAAGATAAATGACCTTGGGAATCTTATATCCGAGATACATTCGATTGGTTCCAAAGGAGGAGGCATTCGGTAAAAGACTAGGGATCTTTGGGATGAGGTTAGGACTGCTCGCGGACAGTGGAAATTGTTGGATATCAGGTTTATTCTCAGACCTAGTTATATGTTCTCCGCCATGTATATTTATTTAGAGGCCAATCCTATCATACCTAGTTATCCATTACTGCCTCACTTCATCGTAGGACGAATTGAGTTGTCCCTGGCTCAGAACATCCTCGGAAGCAGCACCAATCCATGATATCCCGGGCCAATTTCGATGATTCCAAGTCTCCTTCACTATTGACTTATTGTTATTCCATCCACGATGGTCCCAGACGTTTCGGAGAACCAAAGCACACCAATGCACGAGATCCTACCCTACTTTCGACGAGCTCACCGACTGTAGTCCGTCTGTCCATAGTAATATATGAACGTGTGTTCAAGAGGGGTACACAATGCGACGTAGAGGTACCGAAATAGTCGCTGATATGTCGCCCTTAGAGTAACTGGACTGTGTATGTGGTCTTGCGAATTTTATTCGGAGACAATAGCTTCCGCGACGGTGTCGATCGGCGTCGTGTCAAGGGATTCATCCAACATTACAGGAGACTCAATTCAGTATCAACGCGCTGCTCAAGAAATACAAACTCCCTTGCGAATGGGCAAACAGCTAATCATTCGATGATATCCTCAGGTAAACGGCCAATTCCAATGATCTTGCGCATGGAAATAGATGGATGGGAATTCTCAGGAAATCGAAGAGATATTCTGCTCATAGTAGGTCCGGATTGTGGATCAAAATGTGGGGATGTGGACATGAAAGAACACAGTCATAGACTCATAGCTATTAGGAAAGGTGTAAATTTGGGGAATCCAGAAGGAGAGTGATATGTAAGATTTGAAGCATTCAATCCCAGAATCCGTGGGGAATCCTGGAGAAACAAGTGAGTTAAACATTAAACTTGAAAAACGGACAAATGAGACCAACGCAAAGGATACAGATGCGAGAATATAGAATACAGTGACGACTGATTCTTACAGCCCACATAACCCAATTGATATCGGAAAGCTCCACGGTGGTTGATAGGAAATGAATGGGGCCGGAGTCGTGTTCAAACGTATAAAAATGAAAGATGGAGGCGGGAGAGGAGGCGTGGGAATACACTCGTGAGCTGCCGCCACGGGCCGGGCAGACCAGAGTTCATGTCACGACTCTTTACTGTCTCCCACTTTGGTCGTGTTCTGCTTCCTTGAAAAGGATCTATACCAGTCAAATAGCTGCTAGATAGTTACGGGATACCTTGGGTAAGTTCTCGTTTGACTCTGAAAGTGGGTTCATCACTCGACACTCGCTCTCGACAATGCAACATGCAAAATGTGATTGGGCAAATTCGAGGCAAGGGATCCATGAAACGGACGCGTTCGTGGTATCAGTTCAAAGTGGTCACACCGGGCTAACTTCCTGATTCAGATGACTACAGGAGTGTTCTCGGATTCCCTACCATTTCACATTTCCGTTCTCAAGTTGAACGCGTAACATCGGCGTAGAGGCCTGAATGGAAACGGAATCCTGGGGGAGTACACAGTTTCCGACACAAATACCAGTACGTTAAGACTCCGACTACAGCCATTTCTTTCATTTCCTAACCCGTCTACATAGCTCAAGTCAAACATAAAATCGTTGCCCATTCCTCCGAATCCGTCAACAAGACACGAACCTTCATTTCTATGTGATTCCAAGCTGCCGTTCACTCTTCGAGCAATCCACGTGAATAGGTATCAAGACAACTGTTTTACAGTCCCTGAACGATAAAAAGCAATCGTATTTTGGTGCTCAATCACTTCGCTATCTTCTCGACAAGTCTTGAGGCACATTATTGACAGTCGAAAAAAAAANTTGCCTTGCTTCCGCCAAAGAACGACGGCGACACTTACGGTTTGTGGATCCAACGATCTGACACGCGTCAGGCCATCTTCATGCTGATATCCTCCAACTACTACGATATTCGTTGTCCCTAGGACAAGTCGGAACTGGTTTGAGGATGAGGGAAGGTAAGAAGAGAAAGGATGATAGCAGACACCGCAAACCGTGTATATTCACACCTGTGCTTGTCTGCGGTGTGCAATCTCCATCTTTCCACCTACTGAAGCATCGGTGACTGATCCCTTGCTTTAGGTATACGCCATGGTGGGAGGGAGAACTCGAAGCGTTCTCCAACTCTGTGTCAGGGAAAGCGGGGTTTCGATTTCTGCTGGCTCATATTTCTGCAAATCTAGCTGGGAAATCTATGCACGACTTGAGGTCTACGTCAACTGGGCAAGTGTTGCACGGCCAAATTCCCACTCGAAGCCAGCACGCGGGGAATGCCTCCTTTCCCATCCCGATATATAACCAAACATTCCGATTGTACTTTCTTCCAGCGCCGATTAACACTAGGTCTCACACGCCTTACGCATTCCCATCTCAGTCATTGGACGCTTGGATGCATGACTTTGGCCTTCCACCGCTGGTTGTGGAGCACTCTGCTCTACCCCGACACTGCACTGTGATCACGCTTCAGCCACTTGGCTTTGTGAGTTACTTGCTACCTACATAACCTTTGTTTCATACCTTCTTACACAAATTCTGAGCTTCGATTCCAAGGTGTTGCGACATTGTCATGTCGTCTTTCCGGTCACTTCTTGACGATTTGTCTCCCGGGATGTCTGGCTTTGAGACGTGGCGCATCAGCTAGCCAGATAATGGTGCACACACTCTTGTAACTCGGTAGTCTCAATAACAATGTGCTTGTGCGTCACGGTAATCCGCGTGAAGATGGAGCAAAGAACTCGGGAGGCGCTAACGCCTATGGTACACAAGGATGGAATCGCATCCTCAGTAACTATCTCAGAGAAGGATTCGTCGGGCAGAATGCAAGGAACGATACGTCCATCGAGCATCCAGTCGTACCAGAACTACGGAGGATATGGTATTGAGAAGTCCGATTCACCACTTCCTGATATGATGCACCAGCAACTGGAATGTTGAGGGCAACAGCCATGGGGAAATTTGATAGCGAAAACCGTTGGTAGCACAAAACTAAAGAAAGCAAGAAAACAACACAGACAAGAGAGCACTATGAAAGATGTAACAGCACTATGGGGGTGAATTTAAGCTCAGTTATGAAGAGCACGGAGGACGAAGTATATGACACATACAATAACATGGTTTTCATGAAATTTTTCATCCCAACAACAAGAACACGATCTCCAAAATCTCGCCGTCGCTGGAGATAACAACCTCAATTGAAACGGCTCGTAGGCCTAGGACCGGAATATCCTGCGCCATTCAGCATCTCTTCAGAGTTACTGACGTTCAACGGAGAAGGGGGACTCACGACAAGTAGCTCGAAAATGAGGAGCTCAGCCATGGGATAATCATTTTCCACTCCTACGGAAGTGACTGGGGAATGAACCTTACGGTGAAGGAATTTGACAAATGAGCGGATCCTCTCGCGGTAAAGCTATAAAACTCACCATCCAGGGCTGTGGGTAGGGATGGTAGTGTTGGCGCTTGTCTTTATTTCTGCGTATGCACGGCATCCTCCCCAGTTTTGAGTTCAAGTAGAATTGGTGAAATGAAATGAAAGAAGGGGAAGACAGAGAAAAATAAAGACAATAAAGAAGGGATATATATCTGTGAGTGAAGGAGGGGAAGGAAGGAGCAAAGGTTGAATGGCGTCCACGACATGCAAGACTCTGTACCTTTGCGAAGGTACACTAAATGTACTTTGAAGTTTTCTTACAAAATTTCTCAGTACTTTTCGGCATGGTTTCTTAAATTTATTGTGCAGGTACATAATAAAATTTCCTTTTAAAGAAGGTAGCCGGGGTAAAATGGCTTGTAACATTTCTGTAACAGTGCTGAAGGTACTGAGAAGTTTTGTAAGAAAACTTCAAAGTACATTTACTGTACCTTCGAAAAGGTACAGAGTCTTGCATGTTGTGTGTAGCAACATCATGGAGTACCTTCGGCCGGTCCACTTGTCCTCCCTTTCATACCTCCAGGGTCTTTAGTTAGGGGCATGATTTAGGACGCAATAAACGAACCTAGGCCACGTCGGCGAAAAATTCCGCAAGGTTATCATCAAAGCACAGATCGGCACTGGGGAACTCACCCTTGACTTGCCCCCAGACCCAGTTGAAGGGAGTGGCGAAGGTGAGATCGGAGTCATCCGTCCCGCCAGTGAGCAAGGCCACAAACTCGCCTTCGTCAGAGACGATGAGAGATCCAGAATCGCCTCCTTTGGCAAATATACCCCACTCGTCCTTCTCGTGAGAAAGGATGGGTACCTCGAGTGAGTCCAGAGTGCCGATGGGGAAGTACTGCCGGACGAAAGACATAAACTTGGTGAGGGTGCCGACGGTCGTGCGAGTAGTTGAGCCGCGCTTGAGAACGCGATGCCAGGTGCTGAGCTGATCGATTCCCCTGAGAGAAGGGAGACCGTCGTCGGGGTAGTTGAACTTGGATAGGTCGTCGTACATCAAGGCTTTGAGCTTCGCAGGAGACAACTTCGGACCTGTAAGAGAGACGTACATCAGCCACATTCAATGGAAAATAAACTAGCAGCGCACCAAGGTTCAGAACGTTGCCGATCATGTGCTTAAACAGGTCCTTGTACAGCTCGATGACGCATAGGTCGTGCGTATAGCAATGAGGAGCAACACCGACACCTATGGAGGGAGCCCAAGAGACGAAGCCAATGGCTCGGTCCTTGGCGTTGCTCCAATCCTTCTTAACGTCGACAAAGAACGTCTTGAGGTTGTTGATCTTGGTACGCGTCTCGGCAAGCTCAGAAATGGTCTTGTCTAGCTGAATCCGGGACTTTTCAACATTGCTTCCCTCTTGCACCCTGGTTCTGAACATGTTGATTTTGTACTCAAGCCGTTCGACCGAGTAAACGTAGGTCCCAATGGGAGCCTGAATGGAAGACAGGTAGTTTGTGAATGCAGACGGGCCCATGACAAGGACATGCTTCTTTTGTGCAGATTCTGACGAGGGGCTAGAGTCAGAAAAGCTAGGATGTCGAGTAAAAACATACGGTGGTTTACGAAGATGCTGATATCAGCTGAGATAGAGCACCGTCAGGATACTCTCCATCGAACTACGAACACTGTCATCATAGTACTCAGCCAAAACTGGGTAGACGAATGGCGCCAGGAAATTCTACCAACCACCACCAGGGTTAGAAGAAAATGTGTTACGTGTAGCAAATACGGTTGCTTACTAGGACGAAGTATCACAAGAATTTCTCCGTTTCCTTTCAAGATATAGCCAATAGAGNTTTTTTGCTCAGTAGTTGACCGTAGTCAACTCTTTAGTAGAGAGACTGAAAATCTAGATGAAAATTAAAGTGAAGATGGACAGACGCGACTTGGATACAGCAAGATAGAACACGTGACCGTGCGACTACGGCGTACGGTCCTGCTCCGACTCGTTCAAGTTCAAGTTGAACGCTAACAGACGCTAACATGCTTGTATACTATCTYGCAGTCATAGCTCATAGGAACTCTACGGAGCGTGATACGATGCAGGCCTTGTTGAACAATTCGATGGCATTCAAATTACCACTAGGTATCCGCCCATCCTTGAAAGAGTTGAACGTGTTCGCGAAGGGGCGTATTCTTATGGTCAGTTATGAGACAATGACACAACTTCGTAGTCTGGCCCAAAGGGCCTACATATCTTGTTGTCCAAATTTGGTCGATCAAGACTTTGTTCATTGTCTTCCTTTTTGGATAGCCGAACCATATATATAGGCTCGTTATTTCATACTCTCTTGATCATACCCACACACGACATTATCTCATCCTATCTAGTCTCTCAAATATGTCACCCCCTCCGGTAAGTGGCCACTGCCCCTCTACTATATACTCGATATTCAACAGATTCCTGTCCAGGCAATGCAGATTGACCTTCTAACCAAGCGAATCAGACGCGGCGGGCCGCTAACACTATTCACAGAACTTGTCAGCCTACTGCTTGCATCACCCTGTCGTTTCCCCAAGACTCTGCCCACTCTCCTTTATTTCTTTCGTATTGCAAAACACGACCCAGAGGCGCTAGCTGCGATACAATCGATTCTTAGGTGCTTCACGATGTTCTTGCCCAGTCTCCACACCACTATACACCGTCAAACGTGCGAGAAGCAAATCAAGGATGCGATACCTATTATGATGCAATGGCTTGTTATCTACATGGATATCTCCCTCTCCAAGTTGGCCACCTCTCCTGAAGAATTCATTGCTCAGCAAGATGTCCTATATCTCGTTTGCGAGTTCTTCATCCTTTTCTGCAAGTTCGACAGCTTCTTGGTAGAGCTACGCAGGACTCCAGGCGTGACAGCAGTACTGACGCGTATATGGCTGGATCGTGATCTCTTCGAAGGGCCTATCGGACAAGGATCTATATTACACCTCACACAAGTGTTGTACAAGTTGTCAACTGACTATGAGGGTACCAACGTCGACTGTCTTCCTGCTTTGTTCGGCCAATCGGAAAGGGAGTTTGTCCAAGAATTGGAGAAGATCGACGACCTACCCGATTTTCTTATGGGTCGGCTTTACGAGCAGTCCAAGATGGTCGCGAAGAACCCAAAACGGTACTTGGGGATACTTCTCTGGCATATCATGATAATCCTACATGGTGTCGGGACTATAATGGCCAAGACACATTCGATGTTCCGGAGATTCTACGAAGCAAATAGCATGGGCATCGTATTGTCTATTATGAATACGCTAGCGTCCGACAAATGCATCGCCGAGCTGGAGCCTCTCGGTTCCCTAACGACATATACACACTCATGGATCGAAGGCTGGATGCGTTGTGTCAAGTTCCTCTATGCATGTGTTATGCTCATCCCGAAGTCCTTCCCGTCCCTCCTCACCAAAGAGGGCCGCCTCATTCCTTGCACCGTCAAAGTTAGCGAAGCAATAAAACCATACGGCTTCGTTATGGCGACACCATGTGCCCTCAAATTCACCAAGTCTCTGTTCTCTGTTCTGACGAAGAATCTGAGTATCCGGTCGTTACTCCTCAAGATGTCTCGCCAGGTTCGCACTCTTCCCGAATCACCCGTCTCGGACGACAACCCTCTGGCTGAAATGTGGTCGGCTTTCTTCAATATGTATTACTCACGGATGAACTTCTTGGAGGAATACGAAGTCAACGGTCCTTCTGTGCTTTGCTGCAATAAAGGAGTGCGTGTTGTACTTTCTGCCAGGAATCAAGAACTGTTTCACTTATTATATACTGACACGTTCATAGTGCCCCGGTTCTGAAACTGCCATTAGAAGCTCGAGCTTTTGCACGGGATGCTGGGATATGTACTATTGTTCTCGCCGATGTCAACAACAACACTGGAAGGCAGGACACCGGGAAGAGTGTCCCCATGGCCGGTTTGCAGGTACCCCTTCTGAATCTGCTCGTATGTCTCATTTTTCGCATATTGCTTCCATAACTCTTGAACTAATCACTTTTCACTTCTCAGCCGGCCACTCTCACCGCGACCAAGACTTCCTTCAGAGGCTCCTTTTCCAGGAAATTGATAGTCGCTCCGATGAACTCTCCAAGGTCGTGCAATCTGTGGATTCCTCCACGTGGCGCCAAAATGGTGTCCCTACAATTGCTATCAACATGAGTGAAGACCACCGGCCAGCGCCGTTTACATTGATGAAGAAAGACGACCCACACTTTGCTAATGCGCATGAGACGGAGATGGATATGATACCAGACGCCATCGCCGTTGTTCATGCTCGGTTTTTCTATGGAACGGAGCCGCTTTGTATGACGGAGCCATTCTAAATTTTCCCACCAGTTTTTACACATAGACTTATATACCAATAGTTGTTGTATACTTTCATAATTGAATAAATCTATCCTTTCAACCTCCAGTGGCACCAATTAACGGCATTCCTGGCTAAATTCAAACTCAGACACTCGAGCCACAACGTGCAGGTTAGCATACTATGATTTACCCAGAGTTTCAAAATGTTTTCAAGGTGCATTGCAAAACAGCACATCCACGGCTGATACTGCTCTCCGG
>LBLO01000828.1:0-15442 GCA_004354395.1 Chondrostereum purpureum | reverse complement strand
TCCATCTCCCGTTCGTCAACTGAAGAGACCTTAAAATACGATAGGACAACGATACTCCTTTATTGTATGTTCCTGTTACTTCGTATCTATTCCTTTCTAGAGCTGACGCTACCATAACTTTCCAGCTTACCGCTGACCAGCCGGTCGATAACTATTGTACGTGTTCCCGTTTGGAAGTCGGGATACAATTCTGAGCATAGCTTTGGAATCTCAGGGATCCGTTTCAATCCCTCGATCGGGACACAAGGATTCAATGGTAGTGTAAACTCGGGAATCCTTCGTTACGATGGCGCCGCAGAGGCCAACCCCACGACCGCGTTCGTCAACGCTACCATGCCTCTTCATGAATCTCAGCTTACTGTAAGTGCTTTCCCCATGTTTCTTTTGCATTTCTAATCTAGCCTAGCCCCGTACGAGGATGCCTGTTGTAAGTCGCATACATATGTTGTGATCCACCGCCGGGAGCTTACTGTGCAATGTTTCAGCCTGGAAAGGAAACGCAGACGTCAACATCAATCTTGACTTGAACTTTGTACGTTCCGCCTATTTCCACTTCTGCCTCTTTGGCTAACNGGTTTATGGAAGACTGGTTCTGCATTCACTGTGAATGGTGTCAAATATACCTCCCCCACAGTCCCTGTTCTTCTGCAAATCTTGAGTGGTCAAAAGAAAGCCAACGAGTTGCTTCCTACGGCGTCCGTCTACAATCTCCCAGCAAACAAGAGTGTCGAGATTTCTATCCCCGGGGGTGTTGTCGGGGGCAGCGTGCGTGGCACGCATCTCTTATTTTTTCTGGTTAACTGCCTCACCTATCTAGCATCCGTTCCATCTGCACGGTGTAGGTCGTTCCCAAATAATCTGACCCTTCCCGTGCTGACCATAGTCTCAGCACGCATTCCACGTGATCAGATCCGCAGGAAACTCGAGCTATAACTATGTTGACCCTGTAAGTCATTCAAACAANGGGTTTTNNCCGCTACCTGACTGATCTTTGTTTCGTAGCCCGTTCGTGATGTTGTTGCTATCGGAGGCGCTGGTGACAATGTGAGTGCCTCCTCAGATTCTCGTAAGTANTCTTATGAATGAATTGCAGGTGACCTTCCGATTCTACACTGATAACGAGGGACCTTGGATCTTACATTGGTGTGCTATTTTCCGGATTGATTCACTTGCTTGCTGACAATTTGGTCTGTCTAGCCATATCGACTGGCATTTGGAACTGTGAGTAGCTCAGCTCTCATCTCTTATTGCACTCGCTAAACCAATGCGAACAGCGGTCTTGCCATCGTGTTTGCGGAGAGGCCTGCTGAATGGAAATCATTGATTGTGCCCCCCAGTACGTCATATCTTAATATTTGGCTCACCATCCACTCAGATATTCCTTTGCCAGCTATCTGGGATGATCTCTGCCCTGCCTATAACAAGCTTCATAACATCACCACTTGAGATCATCCTTTCAAACATCCTTTCTCTTTCTTTCTGCTGTGTTTCAAATTGGGTATTATGGTTCTGGTCTTTGGTCCTTACTTATAAAACGCCATGAGCTCTGCCAATGTCTAGATTTTAGTTATCAAATTCAACTTTATTCATGTCGAGCTTGGAAGGTGATGTCCTAAAACGGAAGATTCCTGACTCATCCAAGCAATCTAAGCAACAAATTTTTGAAGCGATCGTTTTGCACTCGCGTTTTCGAATCGGTGAAGATTCTGTAAGGGATCAGTTTAATTGATAGAAGTATGCAAATCGACCCACAGACCGCTTGGGTTGTGCTGACAAGATCTGCAAGCTCGTCAGCTTTCTTTTTCGCCTCCTTTTCCAAGCTCTGAAGATCTCCTGGAAGAGAAAAGGGCGGGACGGTTGCTACTTCCGAGTGCTTGTAAGTCACATCAAGAAGGGTCCCGATAGACTGTGATTTCCTGTTTCATGCTCAGGATTAGAGGTGCCAACGGGGCTGCATTCCAGATTGCACATACATCTCCTCAAGAGATGCACTCAAGTTTAATTCTACTATGTTCTTTCCGAACTTTCCCATATCCATTAGGAGCCTGGAAAGCTCAGCCAGAAGATCGTCGCAATCCAGAAGGACCAGGGGAGGCGCCGAGGGTCCCCGGAAGTCTATTTAACATCAATAGCTTATCGTTGTAATCGAGTCTGTGGTTCACCTTTGAGATTCTTAATCAGTTCACGTAGTTTGAGTGCAATATCTTCTTCCCCGTATCGGTTGCCGAGACCGTTGTCTTCAGTGGCGGCTTCGGAGGTGTTTCTTGCGTCTCGGATATCATCAACGAGCTCTTCCATTTCTTCATCCAGGGCGCCGAGAGTAACTTCAACCTCGTTCACTTGATCTCCCTCTGACAACAGTTCAGCATGTATTTCCTCCAGTACCGGTAACAGAACATCTTGGAAATCTGCTTCGGTCTTCCACCTACAATCAGAGGGAGCAACAAACATGATGAAGAAACGGCCTAACTGATGACAATAACTCTTCCTTTAGATCCAGAATCTTTAATTGATCCACCATCCATGATTGTTCGAGCATCTTTGAGATGTTGATATTTCCACCGAAAACCTTGCGCATACGGTTCGCTTCGAGTTGCAGCTCCTCTTGTTGTGGGGTCGTTCGTATTGTGTCTTCAAGTACATTGCTCCGCGCGTGTGCCCGACGCACAATTTGTGAGCGCAATGATGAGCATTCAGATAGTTTTGAAGAGGGATCTATGTGGATACATTATAAATAGTGTACCTCAAAAGGGACCAGAAACGACCTTTAGAGCAACCTGAAGAGGTTATGCCTGAGAGCACGTCGCTACTTTCATGGAGCAGAGCTGAGAAAGATCCTTCCGCCTTACTAGAGTCTGAGGGAGGACGCATGGAAGCCATCGAGGGACATTCACCTTCGATGAGAGATTTGATAGCTGTTCTTGAGCCGTTGCCGCAGCATTGTCCACAAGGTCGATTTCGGCCTTCAGTCTCTTGATGGAATGTTGCATTTTCTGTGATTCTGATCTATCCCGTACAAGTTCCAGCCGCAGATGTCGGTCAGGTAATAAGTGGAGACGCACTTGGTGTGCCGCATGCGTGCCTTCAGAAGATCTGTCTCTTCCTCGAGGACGGAGGTATCCTCGTCGAGATACTGCATACATGAGCTATATAAACCATATAAATCCCTCCAAATTTCATGAGGGGTATACCGTACCGTCTTTGACTAGTAGATACACGCTTAGAGTCAATAGCAACTTGTCTAGAACGATTCTTGGACTGTAGTTCTTCGTATCTCCAAGGATGTCTTAGCCAATTTGTCAAGAAGGGTTAGATGGATACTCACATATGGTACTCTTCTGCATCCAGTGATACTGAATAGAGAGAAGCTGCTATATCATTTTCCAAAAAGCCACAGTCCGGTTGTTCGTGGGCCAGCTGATTGCTGAACCAGTCCAGTAGTTTCTTGCCTGCCGGAAGGTCCTCTACCCATTCCAAGTCTATTGGCTCTATCTTCGGTCCTCCTAAGCAAGATATGATAGAAGTCAAGTTTTCCGACATGAGAATCAGATTCACAACACGAGTGCTTAGTAGATAGTCACTCCGTCCTAGGTTCGGAGCAAGCCCCTTCTCCGGCCCGGTTCCCGGGATCCTTCGCCAGAAGGGGCTTGCAACAAACTGCAGAATATGGACAGGATCTTTGAGAGTCTGTGCCTCCTCAGCTACGCTTTGTAGATACCAACATAATAGGTAAAATGTGTTTATAGGATGTATATGTACACAATTGCATAATTTAGATACAGAACAGAGATTTACAGAACAGAATTATAGCTATGAAGTGCTGTCACATGGCAAGACAGGAAATACTGGTTTATAACATAAATTCAGAGAAATTTCACACATATTAGCTTGAAGATCATTTGGAATAGTGACTCCTGAAGATCTCCTAGCTTCACTATGGCGAAAGAGTCGGAACAACTAGTAGAAGGGCTTACTCAAGGAAATAATGTGATGGTGTCACAATGAGACAGGGCATCTCGTTTTCTTCAACTTGACGATATGTACCAAGAAAACATCTTCCAGATTACAGATGAGTTTTGGCGTATGNCCCCCCCCCCCACCCAAGTGNCAAAAAGGTTGCTGTTAACCAACCACTCAGAATCAGACTCACCCCTTTTATCCACTTTACCTGAACAAGAAATGTCAATGGCATGATTCGGGATAATCTTCATGGGATGCCAGACCTCTGCTCTAGCGGTCAAAAAAATGCTTCGCACTGGAGGCACTGTTCTCAATCTGGACTGACAAGGAACAGTTTCTGGACACACAAGGTTACTTTGCGAAGGGCCCGGGTGGCTTCACTTGTTTCTCGTAGTGTAACCCAGTAATAGTGAGTACGCTTTGCGGACCTGAAATGAAACAGATTCAAGTTTAATACTATTTCATGAGAATACAAGGTGTTTTGAGGAAAACGGATGGGCCTTGACATTTGGTTTCGGGCCCTTAAAAATACCTCGAAATGAAGGCTCGGCACCCCAAAAGACTGATAGAAAGCCGTAAAATAAGGCATCCAAAATTCGAGAAAAAATTATGATCGGTATTTACAACATCGAAAGAGAAAAATCTCCACTTAGAGTAAGGTTAATGAGGCAGAAATGGGAGCACTATAAAATACAGAAGATCCTATCGGTTTTCGGCAGTTTGTTACAAGCCCCTTCTATGAAGGCGCAGCGGAGAGTGAACTCACTCTACAAAAAAGGAAATTTTCTAAACACCGCCTGATCTCGGAACAGAAGGGGCTTGTTCCGAACCTAACTTATGGGTCGGTTAATAATAATTACTTGCAAACCGGATCGGCGTGTTGACGCTTATTTGCTCTCAATAAGAGCTCGTTTTCTCGTAGGTTCGGATCAAGCCCCTTCTGCTCCGGTATAGCGGAGATTAAATAATTTCTAAATCGAGAGGGTGAGTTCACCTTCCGACATCCGTCGCAGAAGGGGCTTGTGCCAAAGTCCTGATATTCGATAGGACGTTCAACATTTTATGTCGCTACCTCAACACACTCGTTTACTTGACGATCGGTTATTTCGAACTTACCATATATCTCGCTGTAGTATTCTCTTTTTTCAGATTTTTTGACGCGTTATTTATTGTGCAAACACCTTGTAGAATCTACTCTCGGACACCATTTTGCAAACCATCTTGATCTGACTTTTGCTGGTGCGTTGAGTCCATTTCTCAGTGGGAATATTCATTGAATGTGTATTCTGACTTATAATCACTGATTTTGTAGGGTTTTCCGCTGTTTTGGATTGCAAAATACATTCAAGACCAGCTTATCTATCCCATAACCCATCAGCTCGACTTCTTCATCGCGATGTCTCGTCCTCAAACACCCCCCCCCGAACTTCATCCAACACTAGAGGCCCCCCTAGGACACCCCAAACTCCTCGCCGACGCAAGATCCCACTCTCTCGGCAAGGCTTGAAAACATTACCTTCTTCATTATCCCTGTCTTCCATCCGTAAACGCCTTACCTCGAAGCTCAAGTTGGATTATTCACCAGATGACTGGCAGATCCACTTGCTGCAGCGCATCTTCGAGGGATATGATTCAATTTTCTGTGCTGGGACAGGGTACGGAAAGAGCTTAATCTTCGAGGGACTGGCTGCTCTGGGGAAGAAGAATAGCCTTGTTATTGTAGTATGCCCCCTCAAAGCACTTGAGAGGGATCAAGTGTGTACATTTCTGTAGGCTTCCTGTGTAATTCTTTCTGATCACTGTTATATATAGGCTGAGCAAGCGCGGGCGAAAGGAATTGACGCGATTGTCATCAATGAAGATACCGAGAAGACGGCTGCTCTCTGGACTCGACTACGTACGACCTCGCAATTGGTCTACATGTCCCCGGAAATGGCGCTTTCTGAGAGCTTTCAGAAACTCTGGAAAGATCCCAAGTTTCGTGGCCGTTTAACGGCCGTCATTGTCGACGAAGCTCACTGTGTCGACGAATGGGGAGAAGAGGATTTCCGACCCCACTATCGTAAGCTTGATAGCTTGCGTGGTTTTACAGGACAGTATGTTCCCTTTGTAGCATGCACCGCAACGTGCCAGACGTCTACCTTTGACATTCTGTGGAAGACTCTGGGATTTGGCCACCGCCCGTTTTGGGGCCTCGACGTTGGGTGTGATCGCCCAAATTTATTCTTTCTTACGCGCGTACTCGAAAACACCCAGAACCCAGTTCTCGACATCCTCAACATTCTCCCAAATGTTCTTACGGAGGATACACGCCCCGACGAAATCCCAAAGTGTCTGTTCTATTTTGATTCCGAGAGTGCTTGCCGGAGCGCTGTACAGACACTGCGAAAGTGCCTCCCAGCTCGTTTGCGCCAGCATGTTCATGCTTTCTCTTCGGATCTGTCAGAGAAAGCAAAGGAACGGTGCTGGGAGTTTTTTGTTGAGGGGAAGATCCGTATTGTGTGCGCGACAGATGCTGCCGGCATGGGTTGCAACATCAAGGATGTCGAGTATGTTGGCATTTTTGGGTGCCCGAAATCGTTTGCAGTCGTGGCTCAGCGTTGGGGCAGAGGTGGGCGCGATCGTCACACGCAAGCTGTTTGCTTACTCCTAGTCCCACCGTGGGCATTTCGGCCACGCCTTTTAACATTAAACCCAGTTATTCACCGTTTGCAGGATCCGGCATCCGGTTGAAGGAGCCAAAGAGCCATGCCATCAAACGTTCAAAACTGGATCCACGTCTAGAGGCATTTATCAATATTGAGCATCATCCAGGGCCTCAACGTTCGTTTCTTTGCTCCTATCTCTGAATTGAAGTTGATTTATCTTGTCTAGGTTGCTCCCATCTATTTCTCCGTGAAGCCTTCTGCCCCGCTCCAGCACTCAATCTTTTTAGCTCATTAGACAGGAGTATACCGCCTCAGAGTACAGGACGTCTCTCATTATCTTCTGCTTATGAGTTGTCCTGGGTACAACTCCACCTACCACGCCATCCCCCATCTTCCCGCTGTTGTAGCCTGTGCAACCCTGGGCTTTTCAACAATCTCAAGTCTGTGCCGCCAGATGATCCTCGACTGTATGCATTTGCTTCCGAATTCATTTTTCCTGTGGCCACACCACCATCACGCCCACCTACCGCTGCCTCTGACTACAGCACAGCTTCTCGGGCCTCGTCGTTCAAGCCAGTTGAGAAGGGTTTCAAAATCTCAACAGAGGAGCAGGATCACTTTCGAGGGTTGCTGATTGAATGGCGAGATAAGAATCATGTTCTTCGTGGAGCATCTTCAATGTTCTCAGCTGGTAACTACCTTCCACCAAAGCAGCTCAGTGTCTTGGTAGGTGCAGCGAGTCGATTTCTCTCGCAGGAGACAATCTCCCCCCAGTTCATCAAGAGCATTGTGAAGTGGGACTCAGCATCCACTCGCGATCTTGAAGAGGTTATGGATCTAATCCTGGATTGGCGAGAAAGTGTGGTCCCCCCTACCCAACGAACTCCCCGTCATTTGCGCCACTCCGCTAAGAAAACACGTACAGAACATGAACATCAAGTTTTGACTGTTACCCCAGGGATTGACTTAGATGATGATAACTTGTTTCCGGGCCTGTATCGATCACCAAGCCNAGAATCCCCTACGCACCGTCTTTCTTTTGCTCGAAGCACCTCACCACTTGCTTTTCCGGCACCTCATAGCACTCCAACAACTCCGCGCGTGCCTACAACTCATGCCCCACAATCGCCTCACTACCGAGAACATACCTTTCGTCAACAAAATCATCAGCGCACTCCCGAGGCTTCTACCCTAACCTTTCAACAGCCCACCTCTCCGCATTACCGTTCCCACACACACATGCAATCATCATCTCGGCTGCAACCTGAAAGCCCCTCAAATCGGCGACAACAGACCCATACAATACCTCGATTACCACATCCTGTTCGAGGAAGGGGCCGTGGCATTACAGGTAGCTTTGGAACAGGGACCGCAGTTCCGATACATCCCTCTCCTCTTAGTTTACCTTACACTTATACTCCCCCGCAGCCTGTTAATCCTTACCAGACATGGGTTGGGATGTATACCCAAGCAGGGGCTACTCCATGGTCATACTACTCACCTGTCCCTGCAAATTATCAGCAACCGAGAGCAAGCTCGTCGTCCTCTCTGCAGTTCCATCCTTATATACCACCAACTAAGTAAATTAGATTACCAACCATAGTACAGTCAATTACTACTACTCGGTGACTCCTGTATCATATTCTCCACCACCACCCAATGCATCAACCCATGAACTACCAGAATCGTCGCCGTGAATATCTGCATAGGAATCATATTCAAGAGGGTTCGTGGCATGGTCAAAAGCTGTGTTGGTGTCAAGTCGCGTATCACGTGCATCTTTCTCTTCCCCNACTGCGTACCCTATAGCAGGATCAAACGTTGTGTTTTTCAAGAACTCACTCCACTTTCCATCACTCCAAATTGCAGAACCTTCAACTTGAACATCGACAATAGCTGATTGGACTTCTCCGTTCTTCAGTTTTTCAGCGGCCACCAACCGTTTCCTCAAAGGGCCATGGATGTCCCGTTTCTCCATCTCCTCCACTAGCAATCGCATGTCTTCCAAAAATGAAATTTCCTTTGACTTGCGAGAGCGATCGGGATCACCGAAGAAGTTTGCGACAAGATGACTGACTTCTCGAAATGCCTCGACACAGGCGGATCCCTTTTGGATGATGTAGCGAATGGTAACACCATTTCCTGACGCGATAAAAACCCGCTAGGATCATAAAAATTAGTAAGTCTGTCCACAATCCTTCAATACTTGGAATATGTTACCTTGACCCAATAGTTTAACTGTTCAATATACAAGTCCGATGCAATCCAGTGTCCATCCAGGCCAAAGCGGTTCACAAACCAGGACCGCTCAAAGACCTTACGAAGTTCTTCGGTGGTCTCATACTTCCATGTCACCAGAACTTCAGCACACTCGCGAGCGTAGTTATGCTGGACAGCACCCGCATCACCCGTCCTGCATCCGCATAACTGACTGCTTTCTCGAAGACACAGAAAAGCAGGGCATCCCGAATGAAGTAGCAATCGTGTGCTGCCCAGTCATCACCTGCTCCCTTTGCCTTCTCGCCTGCCTTAGTAGTCGCCCATTCTTTTCGTATTGAATGTGCAATCTGTTGAATTTGTGCCACATTCTCCGGTCTCCATTTTTCCAGCTCCTTCCACCGAGTGAATCCCTGAGTCTTCCTGTAAGGGTATGATGAATAGACTTTTTGGGCAGTAGAAAGGTAAGTACAGACATAACAAGATGTAAAATCCGCGCAATTAATGAATGCCGTACAAGTGATTTCGCAGCAGCATAATTAGGTTTGTTCACATCCCAGGTGCGGCCGAGAAGATCTTTGTGAGCTGAGAGCGATGTTGGGTCGCGAACAGAATGGCCAAGGTGAGTCCGCATCAACGAGTGAGTGTTCTGTAATGCATAATGAAAGAGGGCGCTCAGCTCTTTTGCGTATTCCAGTCTTTCCATGGCATCAATATCATCAGCTCGATCCTTCTTTGCCCCTCGCATGTTGTTTGATGTAAGCCAGTCTCCCAAGATAACCCGAACTTTGGCCACCCATTCGTCTACCGACAACGTTGAGCGTTCACGTAAGGCCTCCAACATCTTGACGATCCCTTTTTTCGAGCCCTCATTAACATCAAATACACCAAAGGGCCGCGCATCTGTCTTCTTTGGTGGCAACGGGCGATCCTGAGGCATTTTCTTCATGATTTCCTCGAGCATCTTCCCCCGACCTTCCCATTTATCTACTCCAGGGCAGTATCGCACTATAAACTCAGCAATGAGCTCATCAAATGATGCCTCGAGGTGAGCATCATCAGCCACTGTGGGCATGATATCTTCATATTGAGCTTTCGATCGACCGCCACGTAGATTCAGCATTGCTTTCACATCCTGCGCCTTCGCAACATCGATTCCGTCTGCATCGATAGCAATGATTGCAGCATTTGTTGCATGAATCATTGAGTTTTTGCTCGTAATCCGTTGCTGGAATTTTTGTACGTAGATATTGATGTTGTCGAAGATGATATAGAGCAATCGAGCACTTGCAAGTAGTGCAACGGCCAGGGCAATCGCGTCAAGTGAAAGCTGCTCTTTGAGACGTTCAATGGTCCATCCCGAGACTGATATTCCAACGTTGCTTAGCATAGTCATGACACGAGAGCTTGTGCCATTGATTTTGAAGAAAAGTCCAAGAATAAGAGGTAAGGCATTTGTTGACCGGTTCCGCACAAAAACCAGCACGCTTATAGCAACCACAATAGCCTATTCAGTGAATTTAGTATCCAGATCTAGACCAGACATCTGTGCGTACCAAAACTGGGTTTCGGAGGAAGCCATCGGGCTTGGGAACATGTTTGGCACCCTTCATCGGTTCTTCCAATTCGTTAGGATCATCCTCCCAGTCTGAGTCGGTGTCCACTTCAGCTTCTGTTCCTCTGGTATTTTCCTTTTTCTTCTTTTTCCGGTAGGTATTGTCTGATGCAGTGAATGTATGAAGGAGTCCCCAAAGGAAAGGGGCATGTCCCTCGTACTTTGCAATAAGTTTTTGGGGATGAATAAGGTCTCGGAGCGACTGAATGGTGAGTTTTTTAACCGTAATTTGAAGTGATTTATCTTGTATAATATTGTTGCTCTCTTCCAGGACCCTCTCGTGCGCACACGGCTCCACAGCTTCATGAAGATATGGAATGCACTTTGGAAAACGTTCATGCCAATGCCTGAAGATTTCACCAGCAGGGAAGCGGGCCAGAGGGTTTTCAGCTGAGGGTGTATATCCCAGGAATCTTGCAGCGCAATATTTGACGTCCAGTATATCCGTTGTAAACACAAAGTCGAGGAGATTTGCAACACTGAGGCTGAGGAAGATGATAAGAGAAACAACTAGGTGACATTTCTGTTCGATGGGGAGCTTTTGCAGCTCAACCCCAACTGTATTAGCCCAGTAATCGCTCCCGTAGGCCAATTTTTGGGTGTCCATGGGTAAGGAGTGAGTCGAGAGCCCCTTTTCTCGATCACCCGCCACATTCGGGGACCAATGTCACTCCCTGTGACATTCAGGTGACACACTGCGGCGCCTTGCCTCACTCATCGTTTAGAGCACCTCCTAGTCTTTCTGGACTGACCGGTGGTCCAGAATTATGGTAGGTATTCACCATTTGGTTTTATACTGCTATTCCGTACTTTATTTCAGTAGATCTATGGAATACTGTGAATACCATCTTTATTTATCTTTTCATTGGGTGACTACCATTGCGGGGTCACTATTGACTTCAAACATAGCTTTTTTACTCATATATTGGTATCTCTGTTTAAAGAAAGGAATTCTAAAAGTAATTGTTCCCTACCGCTAGTCTATGCGACGAGTTAAAATTGAGCTATGTGTCCATCGACATCCTCACTATTTTCGGCACTTTGTCCCAAGCCCCTTCTGCGAAGNCGCCGGAGGCATCCGGCCGGAGCAAGGGCTTGCTCCGAACCTAATCTGAACATACAAAAAAAATAGTTACAAATATATACAAATCCATCACGGCCATCAAATGGCGCCGTGAGGCGCTCACACAAAGTGCCACGGGCTCTCCTAGTCTCTCCTAGACAGACTGACGATGACACAGCTACTTTACCTCGTCCCTCGCTGCTGTGTATGTAGTCTGTTAGCAACCGCGCCCCCCTTGTATGTTAGGGTTACTTGTTCCATAATCATCGGAGCTTCAAACCCATCTTGCTCTCATACGGTGCTCATGTAGAATCCATCCGACGCGTTTCCGACGCGCCGTCCCCTCATTGATGGCTCAAATCACTTGGATAGACGAAGAAGGTCATAAAATCATCCAACAGATCATCAAAACTCAGGTACCGCAGTATTCAGAAGGTCTCCGGCCCGCCCAACTCGATCTTGTAGCACATCTTCTTTCTGGTACTCATGTGCTTGGTATTTTACCAACGGGAGGCGGAAAATCAGCCATATTCCAATGTGCTCTTCTTGTATTGATAGAAGTTTCAAAGAATCCCACTTTATACCCACTACGTACAACTTATACGAAACCATTTGCAATTATAGTATCTCCAACGAAAGGCTTAACAAATAATATTGTTGCGTTGATCATCTTTTATAAATTGTGCATTCTCAATTGAACTTCAAACTAGGTCTATGAACTGGGGCAGGTTGGCCTTACTGCTCTCGCTTTTACGAAAGAAACACGGACCGCGGCTCTACGAAATGGACGAAACCTACAAGCTGAGATTATGGAGTGCCATTGGAATGCGATAGTAATGGATCCTGAGTACTTAATCAACAAGGAATGGGAGAAGATTACTGACTGTCTACTCTTCCCCTCAAACTGTGCGTTCTCAGCCGTTGACGAAGCTCACTTAATCAATCAATGGGGACACGACTTTCGCGATGCTTTCAAACATATTGGATCATTTTTCCGCTCTCGACTTCCTTCCAGCGTTCCGACTCTTGCTCTGACTGCTACCCTTCAACCTGGACCTCCAACAACATCAGTTTGCCAGAGTCTTGGTTTCCGGCCAGGCAACTTTCACTGTGTGCGCCTTTCCAACGAACACCCTAATATCCAATTCCTTACACAAAAGCTCATGCATGGTCTCTCGGGAACCGAGTTTCCTGACCTCCTGCCATACCTCAATTCGGGTCGCAAGACTATCATCTACTGCCGCTCGATTGATCTCTGCGAACGAGTATCTGCATATCTATGGCGGTGTCTGCCAGCAACACCGGAACGACACACTCGGGTACGCCTGTACCATGCACTCTGTTGGGACGAGGAGAACGAGGAGACTGTTCGACTTCTACGCGAAGAATGCCGCACTCAAGCTGTAGTAGCAACAGTTGCGTTCGGACAAGGTATGAACATCAAAACAGTCGTGGACGTGATTATCCTCGGAAAACCGGATACGGTAGAGATCCTCGCTCAGTACATGGGCCGTGCTGGACGTGACGGATTCACAATCTCCCGTGGGATAGTTTTAGCACCAGCAGACCTATATCGCGATGCTAAAAAATTTGTTCTCTGTGAGTCAGTTCCTTCTTTGGATTCTCTTCATTTATAACATTACTTCAGCTCTTACTCATGTTGGCCAAAGAAAAAACTCTACGATGGATCCTGGTATTGCGAGGCTCTTCGGCGTTGACAAGATCTGTCTCTACTCGGTTATGAATACAACATTCGAAAATCCCCCAATCGAAAAAACCTGTCTGCCTTGTACCCACGCTGGACGCTCCCTTCCTTGTAGCAACTGCCTGCCAGATATGAATATGACGATCACCTACCCTCCTTCTCCTTTGCAAGATGGTATTCTACTCCCGTCATTTAATCCGTTACTTTTACCAGCTTCTCGAAAACTCAAACCCGCATCAAAAGCATCATTGTCTCGGAAAGAAACTCCAAACCTTCGTTCAAGGCTTCTTGCATTTCGTGACACTCTTCGGGGACACGAACGGGAACGTCCCAATGCCGATGCCAATATATACCGACCGTCCTCTCTATATCTTACTTCTTCTATAATCGATACCATCCTACATCAATTCACACGGATTGTGTCCTTGGACGATCTCACACGTTTTATTCCTTCCTGGCGCTTTATAGGTGTTGAATCGATGAGCAGTTTGCTTCTTGCATTTATCACTCAGGAGTGCTAACATCAAAACGTGAGAAGGCTAAGGAGAAAAAGAAGAAGAAGAAGACAGCGGACGTTGGGGCAGTAGTTACGGCAGCGGTTGGAGCAACAACACAAGATATACTAGCAACTAATAATGTAATAGGTGAACCTACTTCCCCTCACCCTTCCCCGCAGCCTGTTCTTTCCACAAAGCGGAGTTTACCTCTTGAAGATAGCACAAACGAGCACCCACGGAAACGAGCAGTCGGGAAGAAGTTGCAGACGATGGCTCAAACTGCAGAAGGCTCACAACAGACTGTGCTGCCAAATGTAAACACGACTCTGGGTGTACGAAAATCAACGCGCACACGGACGGCTCTTACTAAGTAGATAACAAAGTGGGTTTAATTGGCTTATCGGTAGTTGTATTGAACACTAATGTGCCTACTAGCTCTCATCTTCACTGCTGTCTTCGTTATCTGTGTCACTTGGCGGATCGACGATGGGAAAGGCATTGTCTTCCTCCTCTTCCTCCTGATCTTCTTTGCTGGGAAACAGAAGTTCACCTGTTTCGATATCAACATATGCCCCATTCCACCCCTCACTTAGTCGTGGCTCGTCACTGAGATCTCTTCCATCACCAACTTCCCCCTCCCATTCCTCATCGTCAGGCTTGCTGCTAGTGGTACTGCTTGACGAGCTTAGATCTACATCTGCATCATCATCGAGTGTAGTTGTCATGTTAACAGGAGCATGGGTTGGTGTAGCGGGAGGAGACAGGGTCCCATTGAAGTATTCCCTTGCTGTTTTTCGTAGATCACCATATGCTGTCGTTCTCTGCAAAAANTCGTTGATCTTCCCTGCGTCCAACTGGTGCAGACCTGAATGCAATGTGTTTATTGCACGATGTCCCTGACTCCGCCCAGGGCGCATTAAATGCAACTCCTCTTCTTTGTACATTGCCAAGAGACGCTGGAGTTCATCGCGAACATGCCGTGAGCCATGAACCTGAGAGCGGGGATTGAGAGCAAATGCGGTCTCGAAGAGCTTCTTTACGGCAAGGAAGTGGGTAACGTTTGGTGCAAGTGTTTGGCGGAAGAACTTGTTATCAAAGTCACTTCCTTTTTTCTCTACCATCTCTTCAAGCCATTTGTTATAATGCTCCTGCATTAAGTCGATCTCAATCCACCGCCCAAGTTCTCCACTCAGATTAACTAGGAGATTATTGAGAATGGCATCGTGGAGATCTTTAGATGATTCATATCGAAGGAGGCAGTACATATCAAGGAGGTACCCAACGTAGTTCCGATTGGATGTACCTGCAAATTCAATCGCCCATATCTATGTTTAGTTGTTAGATATCATTTCGGATAAGCACTGTATTACCACTGTACCTTGAGCACCTCCCAGAGGCGACCAACGTCACCCTCAGGAACAGCATAAGCTGCTTCCATCCACCATCCAAACTCCTGCATAAAGATCACATCGTTGGCTCGTACACGGTCACCCATAAATCCCTCCTTCTCAATAAATGGCTTCTTGTCTGTAGCTTTTGTCTTTGCAGCTGAGTCGTCAAAGGCTTCAGGCTCCGGAGAAGGAGATGCAGACTGGGAGCAGCTTGATTCTGTGTCTGCAGCGTCTTCATCAACATTCATAGAGGGAACGTTACGGGGAACTGAAGATGTTGGATCAATGTTCCACATTGATCCAAGTGGTACCTCAAGGTTGACTGCATTTGCAGATGGCTTCGACT
>LBLO01000827.1:0-15447 GCA_004354395.1 Chondrostereum purpureum | reverse complement strand
CTCCATCCCCATCACCCGAACGACACCCGCACCCTCCACTCGAAGACGTGGATCCCTTCCTTCCAGACGTCGATTACGACATCGAAGCATCCGCTCGCTCAACGACGATGAGCGCGAGTGTGAGTAAGAGGAGAGAAGATCGTTTGGACGATAGTTCAGGGAGCGAACCTGACGATGACGGCGAGGGTTCGACGTTTTTCCCGGGGAGTGGGTTCTTCTGATCATTGGACACACACACACACGTACTCTTCATCCACCCATCCATGCATTTAGAGAGGCTTCATGTACATCTTATCTATTCTACCTTTTTTTCTACCTAACGTTTTCTGTTTCTGTGTATATAAATAATATTTTTTAACGAGTTGTGGGGCGTATTATGGGTCCACGGCGTTGGAGAGACTAGGCAGCTCGGTACTTTTGACGAAACAAGACCAGGAGACACTTTCCAGTAAGTGACTATGGGTTTGCATTCATATGCATAAGAGAGGGCTTGCTCGTGTTGCCTGGATTTTTTAATACGAGTACACAACTTGCAAGCATTCCCGAGACCAATCATTTTTATACTCATCGCGCCTGGATGAAAGACACTTCGGAGTTGCGACCCCCGCTTCAAGTGCATGAAGAGGATTCTGGAAGTAAAATGCGACCCGGGTGTATAAGTATAGCTTAGAGTGAGATGACCATGTTTTGGTATCTCTCTTTCATACTCTCTCTTTTTATGTTGAGAGAGATGACAAAAAGGAACAGAAAGTAGTAGTAGTAGTAGTAGTAGTAGTGAATCAAATACTTCCTTCCCCGAACGTGGAATGTTTAGTAGGAATCCCCTCTGTGTTCTTTTATGGAAGTGCTTAGGGAGAGAGAGAGAGAGAAAGAGAGAAACCCTCTTCTTTTGAGGATTTGGGTGTATGATACGTTGAATACGAACCCCCAGCTCCTCGAGAGAAAAGAGGAAGACAGAGAGAAACCAGAGGGTATGATTGCTACATGCATATGATGTCAGCTCAAGCTAGACATGATAGAGTGAATCGGCACGAGAGCTGCGCATAGCCAATAATGACTGCGCTTTGAATCAACGGACNGCGTCTCGAGCTAATCCACAACCAGTGCGGTTTTTCTCCTCATAACGTACGACGAGTGCATTTTGAGGGTAGTGCGTGTTCTCCCACCACGGCCTTGGTGAAGTTTACAAGGCGGTTCTAGAAAGCACAGACTGCAAGGCACGTTCGTTTTCGATATTATACAACAGCTCGAGTCTAGAATTGAAGCCTCTAAGTATGAAAAAGCGAGGATGCCTTGCTGCAAATGATGATGATTCCCTATCGCAACCAAAAGTCATGACCTTGGTGTCAGAGCGGAGTGACGAAGGGCACAGCAGAAGAGAGAAATGGGAAGCAGGTGATTGTTTTCAATTATCMYTCGACATTCGAGAAAAGAGGCAGCTGATTCCCACCCACTGGCGCNAAAGTAACACACCGGCCAGGAGGACGCCACGGTTTTCACGGACCTTGCGTGGTTGAAAGGATAGCAGCTTTGATACCGCAACCCAATAGGACGGATATATTCTGGGCTTGGAAGGTGGACGGTGGAAGATAGGGCATGGCGTGAACAAAAACAATAAGGAATAGTCATCGAAATGCCACGTTCTATGAAATTAGCACATTGCAGTGGATATGAAAGGAAGAGAGATAGAGCAGAAATGGAGAGCAAATGGCTGGATTCTGCGTCATTTCATGGTACATTCTTCAGNNACTTCCAGCAACGACGAGACCTTGGTTGGTGGTTTGAAGACAAGAGCGGCAAATCACGGACCGGACCGGCTCAATATCATGTCATCCCCCGTTNGGACATCCAGCAAAGATTCGGAACGGCCTTGTTTTCTCCCATGATTACACCAAGTCACCGATAATCCTACATTGTCGGGAAGAAATCCCACACGCACACACCCACACAAGTACTCCCGGCATCTTGAAGACGTGTGTCATCATCAACTCACCTGGATGACCGGACAAACTGGTCCCAACCAAAAGTTCATGCCGATATCTCCACATCACTTGGAGGCCCAGATGTAGATGTACCTTGCTGCAAATCATGATGCCCTCGAGGGGCGAGGGGAAAACATCATTAAGATGGCTGTGTTCAGGGCGTTCTTTGCGTAACCCTACCGCGAATCGCGCATTGTAGGGGTCTTTTCTATCCTCCGGGCTATATATCGTTCGTTTATTATTACCTCGGCGCCTCGAAAGTTTCTGGTGTGTCTTCTAGTGCCACATCTCTCCCACTCGTGCTAAGTACTGCTCACCGATGTCTTCTTACCGGGATATGCAGCGAATCCGATGGAGGCATTGGTGATTAGATATCTGTCCCGTCGGCATCCCTCATAATCAGGCCTGGAGCTGATTCATCTCTCTGCCTGCGGGATCAGTAATACCTTTCTCTTTCGTCATCTATTTCCATCTACATCGGAAATGCGGCTTGGCTTTTCATGATCGAGAGATATCTAACATCTAACTCACAATCTAAGCAAAGAATCTGTTTAGGAAAGCGGTTAGTCACAATTGACCAATCCTTTTACCCTTCTTGTTCATCTTATGAGTCCGAGCTTATGCTTATGCTTCTCTCTCCATGTCATGATCACCCGATCTTACAACCAAGTGCAAGAGCCTATTTGTGCTCACACCGANCCACCCCGTATAGGAATGGACACTTGAAATGGGCGTTTAATCAAAATGAAATCGCCCCATCCAGGTAGTATGTTCGTGCCCGCCCCACTTTCTCTGTACCACCCATAGTCGTCCGTTTCAAGAAGTCTTACTTCGGTCGCTTAGCAGAGCTCATTTTGACGAAACACACACTNNCACACACACACTAGTGCCGACTCTTTTCGTGTATTCGCGGTGGGTTGACGAAGAGAGATCCATTTTGGAAGCTGAGGCTCTACTACCTAAAACACCGATCGCTTTTCACTTGTCTCTGTTATGTGGTGCGGGTTCTACTAAATGTTCTTGTCGTGTAGTGGGCGAGGAGAGCTGAGTTCACTTCTTKCCTGTTTTCTTACTACATGGATAGTGCCCTATACCCCAATGGATCTTTTTGCAGCCTCTAGACCCCTAGTGCACACAACGCAGGTTTCCTCGCAGTCTGGACTACTACTACGGGAGCAGAGGGTCGATCGGTGCTTGGCTCGGTGAGGAGAGCCTTGCCTGTGTGTTTTCTAGGATACAATTCTACTGACGTACTCACAATTAGATGTCTTACCATTTTGGGTCTCTGAGGGAAGGATGGCGTCAGGCGCGATCTCTCGAGGCTGAGATACATGACGACACTGAAGTCGAATAACGGTGGCTTTCTCCCGCTGCCTCGCCCCAGCGAAGAAGGAGAAGAACGGGAGAATCTCACCTGCACTGAGTGGAAGTCACCGCGCTTCCATATGTACACGCATACTCCCACCTCACCACGTCCATCCCACCTGAGCGGTGAGAAATCAACAACTTCGCGCGAACCAGCTCACATCTCACTTGCCCACCCTCTCCATGACATCTCTCGACGCGTCTCGTACGTACGACAGTCGGGACCTGAACTCTCCCGCGGAAGACGTCGAGCACGAGCACGAGCTGGAATCTTACATCTCCCGTCGAGCGCACGATGTGAAGTTGCTATATACGGGTAGCCTTCTTCGCGGGCTCTGCGTACGCGAAAGGCGCGAGGCGGACTGATAAGGGAATATCAAAGGAAGATTGACAGGCGCTACATAATATCAGTGGTTGGCAACGTGCCCGCCACCGACGTCGACGTTCTTGGTTAGGTCATTTGAAGCTGCGTAGTACTTAGTACTACAGCCCCCGTGAGCTGTTGGATATGAGAACGTTTTTCGTGGGTGTGTACACAGCTCCTTCCTTTTCAGCGNAAAAAAGGGCATCCTGTGACGATGAGAAGTTCGAGTTGTAATTCGAACCTGGTTCAACTAGTGCAACATTGCTGCGCCGAGCAGACGCAGGTGGTTGTGTAGAAGGTGGTTGCTTGCATTTCCGAAGATTCCGCTTTAGCTCTTTCTTTCTTTCTCTCTCTCCCTCCTTTTCCCTTTGTTCATACACCGCCCTCTTGCCTCGAGTCCAGGTCATCTGCACGAAGTTTCATTGATTCTCTTATCTCTCTCCACTTCCCGCGTTTTTCCTTCCTTTGTTGTCTTCCTCTGGCCACTCAGCTGAAAGAAAAAAAGGGCAGAGCAGAGCGAAGAACCCCGGCATACCGACATGAGGCTTGCATGTTTCGCCTCGAGGCCGGGGTCATGTCGGTGGGCGTGCGCTTTTAGTAGATTGATAATTGATTGAGTGGTCTCGTTTTTCTTACCTGTCGTTTTCTTTCACTTTCTATCATCTGGGAAAGAAGCTGTCGAAGTCGAAGAGGAGGGATATGACACCATAAATCTCCACCCCACATTATCAACAACAATAGTTCCGATTTCATAGCTAAGATGTAGTAGATAAAAACATAAGTAGATCTGATAAGTATATACATAGACAGACAGAACGCCCATCATCATCATGAAAAGAGATTTTATCTTATCAGCAAGATATAAGTGACACTGACAGCNTTTCGGATCCTACAACCAATACGTACCAGGCATGAACTGCGTGTTTTCTCCTTCTTGGGTCAAGTGCCCCGAGTCATTTTTAGGCGTGCTGGTGCTTGACGGTACCCCAGAGAAAGCCCCAAAGAGACGGGGGTTGAGTCATGTTTCTCTCGAGGGAGAGGCCTCGTGGGTTAAGCGAGATGAACCAGCTCCTCTGAGAGGGCGCCCGGGCGCGCAGCAGGAGAGGGAAGGAAGGAAGGAAGGGGCCAGACAGCCACTGAGAGCTGTAGCCTCGAGGAGGAGGAGGAGGAGGAGGAAGAGGAGGCTATGAATGGGTAGCTTGCTTTGTTTCTCGAGTGGGAGGTATGCAGTAAGCAAGCGCATAGCATAGGAACAACCGGGTATATGTGGGGAAATAAGGATGTGAGGTCAAAGCACCTCTCGATCGTTGAGCACCAAACAAAAAGTTAACGCCGCAAGGGATGTAATTGTAATATCCTCATTTGGATTTCGTATGAGTGATGCGATGTGCTCCAATGCATCTCCTCGAAGATAAGAGAGGAATCTTCGGGTGTTTGATATCTCGGGACATGTCGATGTATGTACATGGATGAGTGTAAGTAAGTATTGAGGTATATTGTCCCGACGGGCCGTCGGGAAGGAACAAAAACGGCGCATTTAATATTCCTCTAACATCCACAATTAGGAGAATACGAGCTGGTTTGTGAGTGTGATTTTGTGGATGTGTATGGATAGAGTCCGTTCGTAGGATCCAGGCCTGATACTTGAAAGGTAGATAGACACCCGTGAGCAAGTGCCTTACTCTGTAGCTAAGATCTAGGCGACGAAAGGGAGAAAGATTGCGGAGTAACTCCACCCATGGGAGGGTCCACAAGCATCAACGAGGTGATCTAGACTTTCCTCGTACTTGAACAAACCGTCAAAGGAGTCCAAAGTCCAGACGAAAAGGATCTGGACCCTCTTCATATCGTGTTTGCATACAAGATGGGTGCTGGTGGTGACTTGGAAGACGAAGAGTAGAAGAAAAAGAAACACCTGTCTGTTGAAGTCTAAAGACCATAAAGATCAACTAACTGGTCTAGAGCCTCCTGCGCGGCCTTTCCCCGCATCCGCTCTGGATCTACATGCATACCCCGCATTCGCTCGTCATACCTCCCTTCACCGTGAATATTCATCCACCTCTTCTGTCACTTGCGCTATGTATTCCTCGTTCGTTTCGGTCCTGCCTATCCGAAAGTCTCTTGCTTTTGTGAAGCAGCTGACCTCTTCATGCTTCATTGCGGGAGACACCGGACGGAATGCCTCGSCCCCTCTGTGAGCCAAGGGGACATAGGAATTTGAGCGGGCACAAAGATATAGCTGCGCCCGTGCCGAGATGAGCTCCGAATTCGCGCGTTCACGGGGCGGCGGTACGAGCACTGAAAAAAAGCGCGTAAACCAGTTCACGTAAAAAAGTCGGTCGGTGATGCGGCGTCGCGCAGCCTCCGGTCCGAACTTGAACCCATTGCTAATTGCTGAAAATTTTCTAGTCTGTTCTTCCTCCTTCGATGGGCGGAAGAAGATGGAGCAGAACCATTCCACTACCATGTCATACATATCGTATGGAAGTTGCGGAAGGGGAAAATGACATCGGTTTGGTCGGTGAGAATTGACGCACCTAATACGCCACCTACGCCATTCATTACTGCTCTCACTGTTCAGACAGCATTTCGAAATTCACAACAAGGGTTCAGAGTAAAAAGCAAAGATTGCGTGCGCGTATGACATAACATTGTGATAGTTAGTAGTAGATGATGGTGGCTTGTGTGTGGTCGATAACTGTAACGAATAACTACCTAACAAGAGAGAGGACAGACAAAAAAGCGCATCGAGCNTAGGTACGAAGAAGGGGAAAGCAAGTGGCAAGTATATATCCAAACAATTTGTGTGGATGAAGGCGAAGACGAAAGGAAGAGAAAAAGTGCGTAAGATGTACAGATGATGAAGATAGAGATGTATGTATCGCGAAATATGGAAGAAACGCATGAAGCAAGCAAAAATATGGTGTAAATAGTGCAGAGGATGAGGGATAAAAGATACAGGATTGAAAATTGGGAAAGCTGGGAGAGAAAGCATAGAGGAGAAAGTGTTTGTGTGATTCTTGTTCTTGTTCTTCCGGAAATGTGTACAGACGATGATGAACAAATGGCTCGTGCGATGGGGTCGTTAATGGATACAGAGATGATGCTTTGCTTGGTTTGTTTGGATGAATGCAGGTGATGATGGGTATATTGGGGTGCAGATGGTGGATGGGAACGAAAGGAGNAATAAAAGAGAGACTCATCGACCAAGGGCGCCCCGGAGTCGCCTGCGCATCCTGAAGACGCCGAACCTAACGCTCAACGCCATGGCGTGCCATTCTTTCCGCAAGGCCGTCGTGCACGAGGGCACTTCATCCTCGACGACGGCCCGTGCATCTCTATCTGTGTCATCAACCTCGTCGTCATCTCCGTCGTCGCGATCGTCGGCAACGAGTGCCGGTGGAGGCGGGCTCACTGCGCGCGGCTCCGGTGCCGCCTTGGACATCAACGAGCACCGCTTCTTCTTCCTCAGCTTCTCTTTGTCATCGACCGAAAAGGAAGTCGGCTCCTCCTCGTCGACGTCACCGAGCACGGTATCTTCTGATTCGTACGAGGACAGGGGGGAATTCGAGGAGGAGGAGGAGTATGTGTACGTGTAAGGCAGTGCTAGTGAGTGGCGTGACGTCGGTGAGCTGCGGGACATGGAAGAAGACCGGCGGGTGTGTGCTTTGTTTGGCGGCGCCGTCCGATAGGGGCGGGATGGCGGGTAGCGTGTGTCCTCCTCTGAGAAGAAGACATCCTCTTCGTCGTCGTAGAGCAGCCCGGAATCCTCCGTGGCAGCCTCCCAGCTCGGCCGGTATCCTCCACTGAAGAATGGGTCGGCTGAGTGGTCGCGTCTGCGCCGTTGCTGATGGCGCTTGGACGCGTCGAACGCACTCATGTCGGGGAAATGGCGGTAGTCTGGATCGTGCAAGTCGCCGTGATGGTCTACGTACACTTTGGCTTGGTTGTAGGACGACGTGGGGCTGGCGCTGGATGAGGCATAGGATGGATCCAGCAGCCGCGAAATGTCGTCCGACTTTGTCGAGGGGGAATAATGTTTCCCAATATGCATATGATGTCTGTGTCGATGGGGTAGGTCGTAGTAATATTCTGTGTCGAATGGACGGGGCATCGTAAAAGGCAGAGTGAGCCTCTCGAAAGTCACTTCGGCTTTAAACTTGGGGAAAAGGGCGGATCCCAAACCCATCAACCATCCTTCATTATATATCACACTTCCAAAACAGGCAATTCAGGCTCACCTCACCTAGCCGAGCCAAGCTGCTTCGAGCCACCGAGCCGGTTCGTTCYCTTCTGACGCACACGAGTCCCCTTTGCCTTGCCTTGCACCTTCCCGATAATCTAAAGGAGGCTGTCTGCTCTAACCCTTTGTCCTAAACGAACACGTTCCTCCCTTTTCTCCCTTTCTTTCTTTCGTCCTGGGGCAAGGGCTCGGATAACGATTTCCGATAAGCCTCACTCTCTTTGCCTCACCCTTCCTTCCATGCTCACTCAGCATTTCTCTTTCATCGGACACGGCTTCTCTCTCTGACTCGAACACGCACTACCCACCGGATCCAAGCTTACACAGAACCCTCGTAGAACGAAATCATTCCGAATTTCGCTCACTCAGCCACTCACCACTCCAGCCTCATGATTCTTCCCAAAAAGGAAACCACCAATGGCGAAGCTCCAGTCTACTATATTCCGACTCTTTCCAGCACTCTATTCCGAAATCCCTTTGGTGCCGGGGCGACAACGAACACCCCCCGTGAGCTTTTTGTGTTCTTTTTTGGGACAACCTAATGATGTAGGTCCATCGTGAGCGGACGGGTTGGGACGGATTCAGAATACCGCGCTTTGATTAAGGTGTGCCAGTTCTGCGTCCGTACGGGGTCGTACTCCGATTGCGCCAATACAAAATACTACTACTACGAATAGCATCGCACTCTACGAATTACCAGGACTACGAATCATCCGAACTCTTTCTCAGGACGAGGATGTATCAAAGCAGTAAATGGGTCTTGACAACTTCCAACAGCGGATAACCACAGGCTGCCTATCATCATCGTACGTGGCGTTCCATCTTTTCTCCAATTTCTCTCTTCCCTTCTCATCATGTCTCTACTTTTCTTCCTAGAAGACACAAGCTGAAAATGAGAAGAGTCTTAAGGTGTTACCGCGACCGGGTATCTCGTATAGAACATTCATTCATATTCATTCCTTTTTAGTGTATCCCTCTCTCTTCCTTCCTTCCTTTGAATTGTGTATACCCGCTATTCAATCTGGGGGGATCATGACATGTTAATCCCTTTGCACAGGAACCGCTTGCGCTGGTTCGGTAATGATGCGGACTGTTCTGCGAAAAACCACGAATGCATTTTCTTTTTTCTCCTTTCTCTTGTGGCTTATTCACGCACACACACACACACACACRCGACTGTTTCGGATGGTTTCCGTTACGCGCACAGCTTTTGAGAGAGAGAAAGTGTGGCTGGAGTGGGAGAAGCACATGCAATTCCACAGCTATTGGGTTTGCGTACGAGTCCAAACAACACTTGCAAGCTGATCTAYGAAATAGGACTTCTACCACAATAAAAGCGTGGGAAGACTATATGTAGGCAAGCAAATTTTATTCTTTGGAGGACCCTGACATCGCTACACACATTGTGGCGCAACATGTACATTCATATTTCCCCGCACTTCACTCCGCAAAACCATCTCCTTCTTTAATAATGAAGATCGCGATTATCTACTATGTTCCTGTCTGCTCCCTGTCTGTTCTTTTGTTCTGTTCGTCGCGATAATCTCTTTTCATCTGTAGGTCACCTGAATGGAGCTGGCTCGGATTCAACGAGGAAGGAGGGAGGGAGGGATCTTTATCCGTCCATCCATCCATCTTCTTCTTCTTTGGTCCATCTCATCGTTGATTACATTCAAAGGAAGGGAAGTGGAGATCCGTTGACATCGTTTATGAAGCTTCATCGTTTTCGTTGGGCATGGGAACCCACGTTAACGAGGAAGTGTGTGTGCGTAAGTGGCGTAATATGTGATTCATGGGATTCAAGTTGTGGGTTTATTCTCTTGGTGCTGGTTCGTTTGACGAGCACATCTTATTCTTTCTCCCCACGATCCGGTCTGTCCTCCACACTACGGTAGAGAATGACTGCATAGGCAGTGATTGGCTCGTTCGCTCGCGAGTCTCTCTCTCGGTACTACATTCTCTCCACTGTGTTTAGCTCATAGGAAGAGAACAGGAGATACAGCTGATCCACAAGGTCTCTTCTTCTTTTCATGCGGTATTACAGGATACCAATGTGCCCTTCAAGCTTCAAGCGCTCAGCATACCATCTTATTGTGATCGTTTTCTCTTAAAACAACAAACAAGTCTTGTTGAACTTGCAACTACGTCTTCTGTCTGTTAGACGCCCAACATATACACGCGCACAGCTTGTAAGAACACGGGTAGGTGTGTGTTCTGCAGGCTGGGTTCAATGTTGTTGTTGTTGCCAGCACCATGTCATTCCTGTGATTTTCGAGATTATCGGTGTAATATGAAAGAAAGGAAGATGTTCTTGCCTTTCATGATGCTGCTTCCGTCCGGTCTGATCCACGAGTAGATTGAATGGGAGAGTCGTGGCATGGCCCTCCTCATTCGACGGAGTCAGAGGGGGATGAGTGATCGCCACATCAGCAACTCGGACGTAAATCATCCCATACTCAATGAGATTTGGCATGCCGCCGGGATTCAACGATCTAGTAGGGTTTCGATTGGATGTTGCTATGTTATAGTTACTGGTTTGAACCAGAGGATCCTCCAAGTCGGTCGTATCTATCTAAATCCTAGCCAGGAGGAATCACTTTCATCCCAACACTAATAGCTTGTATGTATACAGGAGCGAGGCATCCACGCATCCGTCCCTCTTCCCCCTTCTCTAATACAGGCAGACAAACGAGCGAACGACTAACGACTAAACTGCGCCACATCCCGACGATCCAGCTCAATCCCTCCGAAGATCATCCTTTTCCCACATCACTTACGAGCGTACGCACCTAACGGATAGACAGCACTCGATCTCGTTTGTCCCTCGCCCATACCGAAGATCCTCCCCCAGGGTCCTTCCAATCCTGGCCCGAGACGAATCTTCCCCCGAGGTCAGTGGGGTGGGGGAGCTTTCGGCGATCTAAAGTCCTTAATGTTGAACGAACGGAACGGAACGGTCACGAGGTTATTTATTTATTTAGATTGTGGAGGTGCTGAAGATTAGCAGCACTTATCTAGATGCCGATGAACTGTAACTAATACTAGCTTGGTAACTTGCGATTTCCCTCGCTCAAGATTATACGAGCTACTTTTGAACCAAGTTTAGTTTCGACCGACGAGTTCCCTCCGAGGGCCTTCCAACGAGGTCATGCAATGTAAAGTATACGAGAAAGAGCTCCGAGGTGTTTGCTGGAATAGTCTCGCTGGTTAAGCATGTACCTGAACTTTGCAGATTCTTGCGAAGATAATCCTGAGCCTGACGGTAGAAAAACCGGACCGGCTCCTACAAGAGCATCACTTCGCGGTGCAGTAATGGAAGGAGATTAGTTGGAGAATCTCCAGTCTTGCAAGTTAGCTRRAAAGCCGAGTGAGGCGATCGAGAAATATAGTGCCAAGTCTACGTAAGTCGAAGGCATACTCATCGAAAACATAATGAAACGAAGGATCCATTAACAACCCCTAAGTAAGCCTTAGAGTAAGCGCAATGCTTCAAAATCGAGCTCGTGATGGATGTGACAGTGTGAGGAACCACTGGTGCATTCGAATATAGACCAACTTGAACTTCAACATTCCGGGGGGATGATCATAGACGTGATGAGGTTCTACCATTGAGCGATTGAAGGGCTGGGGAGAAGGGAACTCTCAGCTATTTAAACTCGAGGGTGAAGGTTCGGTTTGGCTGAAAGCTGAAACCGGATTGGCCTTTGCATGATTCCTCTAGTCTGCTGAGATAGAGACCATCCTCCACATAGTTAGGGGTTCTTTCTAGATTTTTAAGGTTATACACCAGGACTTCCTGTTAGCATGCGTCAGCTCGATGAAAGAGAGATATAGCACCAGAAAACTATAAACCTTCGAAAAAATACTTGGATTTCATCTATCTTCTCCCGACAGCCCCTGTACTTTAGAGGGCTTGCGTTTCCGTTTCTGAGCCAGTCGTTGTCTTTTAGGTAGTTCGGAATCTGTACCGTTCCAAGCTTGTACCAAGCCTCCGAAAGATAGATTCGAGGGCAATGAAGGGGGAGGAGGCTCGTAGTCGTCAATAACTGTCTCATCAACGTGACGAGGCTGATTCCAAAGATTCTCGTTCGCAAGTTGTTCCAGCCATTTCCTCTCAGCTTCGAATCTAGCTGGGGTGCGGTGAGAGTCTCTGGATCGTTCAGCATGCTGGAAGGCTTTGTTCGGGGAGGGGTTGAGTCTCCGTCGGTGAGCGTACGTGTTATCTAGAACATCCCCTTTTCTAGCAGAACTAGAGGGTGAATCCCATGAATCCTCTTGAGGTTTCTGTAAGGCTGCTGTAGATGTATTCCCCTCCTTCATCCTAAAGGCTTCTATTTCTCGCCTGTTCAACATCTCATAGGTATCCTTCGAGCTCTTGTACGGACCGATATACTCTCTCGCGATCCTCTCAGCAACCCTGTTCTCCCAATCTGATTTCTCCGTCGACAATTCCCGGATCCCATACAGCAACGCAACGAGTGTATCCATCGACAAGGGAACCAATGGATCATTGAGGACAATGCTCTCAAGAACACGTTCGACATAATCCCGCACCTCCATCTTCTCTTTAACATTGAAGAAAAGTCTTTTAGCATAGAAGCTCTGGAGATATGCGAAAAGGAGAAGAATGAATGGTTTAAGATCACCCCAAGGGTAATTCGGTCTGGCAGTGGCATCGCCAGTCCTGAGAAGGTATATGACGATAGTTGGCCTTAATTTGGCTGGTAAAGTAGCAAGAGTACACACTGCACGAGAGATTTCTGCGTGGGAGTGGAAGTCCTCCCGATTCAAGATACGAGTCAAGGCTCTACAGATTCGATGCAAGTCATGGACAGATGCATGTGTAGTGGCGGACGCGACCAAGACCGTAGCTGCTTCCACGAATTTGCTCCGTCTAAGAAGACCATAGAAAACGATTTGAAATCGTTCATCAGTGTGTGGGATTTGTGAATAAAGCAGCTGGATATCCCGTCCTGTAGCCGTATGAACAGCTCCAGAGAGTACTGAATTCACTGTTATGTTCTTCAAAGGACGTTTCCCGTTGTGCTGCAGGAGATTCTGGAATGCAAGGGTGTGTTTCCCCGCTCTAAGCAGCTCATGCATGAGCACATGGAGAGGAAGCAATGAAGCCGCTTGGGGGGAATTTGGACTAACGCCAAGGCTAGTGCTGACTCCCGAGTGTGGAGGAGAGAACGAGCTTCTTCAAAGTCACCTCTACGAACAGCTGCACGAATCAGCTTTGCTGTTTGGAGGGACGGTTTGAGCATCTGCACAAATCCTCAACATCCAAGAAAGCTGGAGGGGATATCAAGCGATTTATCCTCCGCAAATGTATAACGTCGATAACGTTCTAAGTACTGGTCTGTAGAGGTCGTGGTAGCGGAGACAGTGATATGTTTTACCTCGGCCCCATCGTTTTGCTCGCAACCATCATGGCTGCACCAGCAAATTTCGTCACTGAGGACTCTCCCGACTCTACGAAAGCCCACCCAGTTTACTGGTTTGACGATGGATTTTTAATTCTACGCGTTCAACAAACCAGATTCCGTGTTCACGGATCTCTCATTTCGCGTCATTCGTCTGTACTGGCAAAAGTCATCAATGCAGCGTCTGCTTCTGGGCAGTTCAGCAACTGCAAGTATGCAGAACTTCCAAAACATCTTGATGTGAGGTTAGAGGACTTTATCGCACTGTTGGAGCACATGTATCACGACAAGTGAGTAAGTAAAATCTCTACAACTTAATTATAAAAGATATAACTGATGGATCTTGCCAGACCGYTGACGGGTATGCCTCGGATAGCGTCTATCTTGAAAATTTCGAGTGCAAGACAGTTGGATATTCCGGAKCTCCATAAGCAGGCCAGGATTCTGTTCGAAGACTCGTTACCTTCAGCATTGTTTCCGCTGAACGTGGATCTGCACCAAGATCACTTGCCTGAAGCGTTAGCTGCTGCCACTGCACATGGGATAACTTCAGTACGTATCACCACCTCTCGGTCGTCGATTTCATCCWGTRTGTCGCGGTACTGGGGCATTATCAAMTTCACTTTGCGGCCGTAATACTACAAACAAAYCTGACCAYATCATACAGGTGCAGAAACGATTGTTTTACGCTCTAGTATCGAGTTCTCATTTCGACGCCGACGAAGAASGTGYAACGACGGATRTTGTTAACCAGAYGAMAGTCCCCTCTGCGCTTTCCCCCGYCGATATYGAGAGGTGCAAARCCTTAATGGCYTCGATCATATCACAYTTCACTCCCATCCTCTTCACCCCTCCGGCGACSTCTCACATGGACTGCACGGATGTCTTCGCAGATCAGTGGATGACTTTAGTTATTCAACCAGCACTAATGGATGATGGTGTCTACAAGCCATTAGAGACGCTTGAGAAGATCAAGGAAATCGATTGGAAGACTCTNGGCTTATGCGAAGGATGCTTCAAGGATAAGATAGAAGAGTGGACGGAAGAGCAGCAAACGGTTTGGAGNTTNNTGGANGATTGANTGGACGATTGGCTGATCAAGGCGCNGGTGGATGCATCGNTGAATBTATNGAATGTGYCGNTTAGACTAGGTGCGTGTGGGTTGAAACATTCGGCTTATGACCTTGTCAACTGATGCCAGACATTCACTAGAAGAATTTGTATCCARAATGTGTACATCTATCCCATCTAAAATGTATCCCTTTGTATCTTCGGATTGTCCCTCGGAACGCCCTCGGATATGGTTTTGAACGACGGGNCATCGGGACACTTAYCCGTCCCCGTCCGCGGTTATGTAAGAATAGATATGGGTGCAGTGTCTTTAAACCAAGACGCTCGCAAACTCTCACTGGCCTTGGTAGCTATGTCTTCCCCTAGAGCCATTCGTGCATCGCGGCTTCTCATCGACGCGTCSRCCGAAATCATCAACGACGGCGTAGTCGTAGTGCAAGATGACAAAATCATCTCCTCTGGATCCTGGGACACCATTCAATCTTCTCTCCCAGTATCCACTGAAGTCACAGATCTCGGCCCCAACATAACATTAATCCCAGGCCTATTCGATTGTCATGTTCATCTCTGTTTGGATCCTTCTCAGGGTATTGTCTTGACGAGTGATAAGCCRCCYGATGAGAAGGAGATGTTTGAGAGGATGGAATATAATTGTCTGAGGGTGCTTGATGCTGGAGTGACTACTGTAAGGGATTTGGGGTGCCCTGGAACATACTCTGTAACTTTGAGAGAGAGGATCAGGAATGGGGATGTATTTGGACCGAGGTGCGTGCGTTTACTTACATGAAATCGAAATGTCCTGTACTGAGGAGGGAGCCAGACTGCTCATTGCAAATGCACCGATTACTGTTCCTGGTGGACATGCTCATGCTTGGGGAGGCGTTGCTGAAGGTGTAGATGGGGTCCGCGCCGAAACGAAGAAGCGCATTTCCGAGGTGAGCTACACCCATCCGTCACTAGCACTATTGTAAAAAAAAAAAAAAAAAAAAAACTGGA
>LBLO01000826.1:0-15459 GCA_004354395.1 Chondrostereum purpureum | reverse complement strand
GTCATTTCTTGAGCTTCTGAAGGGTGTCAATGGGGAGAACGGGTATGTGGCGCTAAAGTTTCTCACATTTCTAACATCCAAGTTTTCGGAGGACTGTTAGTAACCCAGGTTAGTAACCTCTGTTACTAACAAAGTGACTAACTTCGAGGTTCCTCACGGGACCCTAGTTCTGAGTCGAGTTTTTCCCAAGCACTCCGTAGATCCTGGACTGGAATGACAGACCATGGGCGCCTGCTAACCATTTATACTTCCGGGGTCTCATCAATGTGAGAATTTATTACACATAAGCAAGGGTTCATTAAAGCATGCCCAGTAAATTGAATACTCATTAGTGTTGCAGGTGGCTTTCGAAGGTGTTCATCTTCATAGCATTTGGCAATGTTCTCACTAGAGTGCTTCACCCTCTCTGTGATCCACTGTTTATTCAATTAATTGTACACATGTTCGTGGAGATTTGGGGGGACAGAGCGAAATGCCCACTCATATTCTCGATCGACCAGACCTGGACCATCTGATAGATAACTTTAAGTAATGTAATTGTGTAGATTAGAGGCTAGTCAACTGCTCTAATCTCCCGTCATGTACATATTCTGACAGTACTTTCACCGCTCTCAAAGATGATGAAGCAACGTGCAACTTGCAAGGATCTGACAAAGACTGCTGTGGCGCGTGCTGCGGCACTGCGGTCAAAGCGATTGTGTGCCTTGACGTCACTCCGAAATGCTGTGCTGCCATGCAGACGTGAATCATGAGCGGCTCCTTTTCTCCCTCTTTACTCTTGAAATCTACCTCGAACCTTTCGTCTTAACCCCCGACATTTACGTATCTCCATCACCATGGTTAAAGCTTCAGACGTTCTCCTCATTCTGGTACGTTGCTATTTCATGCAAAATCCTCAAAGTAACGCTCCTGACGTTATTATCCAGGTTGCTATCGTTTTCCCTCCAGCTGCAGCTGCATTTGTTACAGGTTGCAGTTGTGATTTGCTGATCAACATCTGCCTGACACTGTACGCTTCGCTTGTTTATCTTTCTCCTAGTGTTTTGCTGATGAAACAGCATGTTCCATAGCCTTGGATACCTTCCTGGACACATCCACGCTTTCTGGCTCATTTACAAGAAGATGCAGGCAGAAGAGAAGTACGGAAATGGAGGGTTTATTTGTACGTTTCCAGTTTCACTTTCTTTTATTCGAAATGACCCCATATTTCTGGTACAGACACTGGTAATGGAACCTATCGTCCAACCTACGAAGGTTTGGTTCCCCAACAGCCCCCGCACTACGGTGCCACTAGTGCATAGACAAGATCTCTACTCTCCTATTTCTCCTTTCTGCCAGATCTTTTTTGTTGGTTTCAAGAAGGCCGCTATTATTTCCTGTACAGTTGATGTCATTATAGCGTTCCCCTGAAGATATTATGTTTTACAACGTGAATTTGCTGTGTGACGCGTGATAGAATTAGAATGGTTTGACTCCGGAACATTTAAGTTTGCAATGTCTATGCGTTCATAGGAGACAAAGCCACTTTCCAACAATGTACCCTAGTCAGCCCTTGATGAACACAGGCGCCACAACAGCACTGTAAAACGTTCCACATCTATCCATCCATCATGGATCAAGAAGCCCGAGGATCGTACTCCCCTCCAGGCCCAAGGCCTAAGCAGCAGTGGACGAGTACCGTTCGTGCCATCACTTTAGAAGTAAAAGATGGAGAAGGCCAAAGCCAGCGAACAGACACCAAAATGGAGCCAAACATGATTCTTCCCGAGTTCTGACGTTTCTGTTGGGGGAACACAAAGCGTTGCATGGGCCACCCGCCTGGACAATATCATTTATAGGAGCACAAGGGAATTGTATTACGGTACGTTGTGATGCCGGTGAGGCTTGAGAAGGAAGGAAGGCGATGTTCCTTTCGGAGAAATTGAGACCAAAGGGTGAGAAGAACGTTTGCGTCCGAGAGATGAATGAGCGCTTGCTGAGGTAAATGAGGTCGCATTGACAAGATCAGCTGTGCAGTTTTCAATGTACTAACGGGGGCGGGGGAAGTGCGCTGTGGGGGACAGGGATACCGGCGAGATGGCATGGTGATCCGACGAGGTAGAAAGCAAATACATTGTCGACAAGCAGTATAAGGCACAGGAGGCCAATAAACGAAGCCAATTTAGGAAGTGCTGTCACCATCGGATAACAGAGGCCGTTGCATAGAGGATCTTTGACTTATGTAGTTGGGCAGTTATCTGGCAGCCCGTAGGAAGTGATGGTGATGGATCATAGCTATCTTGCGAACAAGAGCGGAATCAAGGGYCTCGTTCGGCCAGAAAGGTCTCGAGTCAGAAAGCCCAAGGCTTTGCGTTAGTAAGGTGGCACGACGCGCAGCAAACCAGTACAATAAATGGACAATAAGTAACTACGAGGTCAAGACAAGAAGACAAAAGCTTCCGGATGGTCGTAAGGCCCGTCATCCTTGTGTCGAATGTGGAAATTATGCACGGAGGGAAGCCTTCCTTTCGGGCTAGTCGGTTCGAGCAAATGGAAAACTGGGAATGTAAAATCCAGGTGGAGCCGGGATTGGAAACAAGTAAAAAATGAAATGGACTTGAGGACACCTGCAGCCGTGCAGGCAGAAGCTTCCTGTGGGCACTGGGCAAAAGAAATCGAGGCCCTTGAGGAGAAACGGTCAGTAGTAGTGGGACCAGAGCAAGTGCCCGGCGGTCGGAGTTTGATAATCGTTCGATCTCCGCGCGAGTTCAGTTCTTTAGCACAGCAATATCACTCAGCTCTCACCCTCACCCTCATCTTCAACTCTCTCCAACTCTCATCGTTTATAATCTCTCCCGTTCCTCTCAATTTCCTAATTTCTCCTCTCACGGTCAGTACCCCTCTATTTCTGTTAATTTATGCGCCCTTTTCGCCGGTCGCAACGCTGGCAACCGATCCGTTCAAGTCGCTTCGTGCCCGCCACATTCTTTCTCGACACAGACGGACGTATATGCCGGCGCTGATGGAGGCAAGCTAGTAGTCAGAGCTGATACTGGAGATAAGAAGTGACGGAACAGCCCATGCAGTGAGATTAACCGATGTCGGTTGATGTCGTCAAAACTCGAGTCTGCCAGCAGCCGCCCACCTTACGTGTACCACCCGCGAGGCCTGCCACACGTTTAACAGCCCCCTTTGAGCTATAAAGGCTTAGCTCTTCCTTCGTTTCTTCCTTTCTTCTTCACCCTGTCTGGACTCCTTTCTGACCTCACGCTCTCTCCTCCAGTCTTTCCCCTCATCGTTAAATCTCTCTCATGGCCGACACGTCTCACCGTCTTGACCTCCGCGTCGGCGGAAAATATAGACTTGGAAAGAAGATTGGTTCTGGCTCTTTCGGTGCGTTGTACGATACTATCCTCCNTGCTTGGTTACTCATGTAACTGTCTTTGTTCTTTCAGGGGACATCTACCTCGGGATCAACATTATTTCAGGCGAGGAAGTCGCTATCAAACTTGAATCCGTCAAGGCCAAACACCCCCAACTCGAATACGAATCCAAGGTCTACAAGACCCTCGCCGGTGGTGTAGGGGTGCCATTCGTTAGATGGTTTGGAACTGAATGCGACTATAACGCCATGGTCCTTGACCTCTTGGGTCCCTCTCTTGAGGACCTTTTTAACTTCTGCAACCGCAAGTTCAGTCTCAAGACGGTCTTGTTGCTTGCCGACCAACTTGTAAGCTTCCTTCTTTCGCGCTGGCACTTGAACCACAGCTGACGTCACAACGCCACTCAGATTTCTCGAATCGAGTACATCCACTCTCGTAACTTCATCCATCGTGACATCAAGCCTGACAACTTCTTGATGGGCATTGGGAAGCGCGGCAACCAAGTTAATGTTATTGATTTTGGTCTGGCGAAGAAGTTTAGGGATCCCAAGACTCACTTGCATATCCCTTACCGGGAGAACAAGAACTTGACCGGTACTGCTCGTTACACCTCGATTAACACTCATTTGGGTGTTGAGCAGGCTCGTCGGGATGACCTCGAGTCCCTCGCCTATGTCCTCATGTATTTCTTACGTGGCGCCCTCCCCTGGCAAGGACTCAAGGCGGCTACCAAGAAGCAGAAGTACGATCGTATCATGGAGAAGAAGATGACCACGCCAACTGACCTTCTCTGCCGTGGTTTCCCCAACGAATTTGGTATCTTCTTGAACTACACCCGTGCTTTGCGCTTCGACGACAAGCCCGATTACTCCTACCTTCGCAAGCTTTTCCGTGACTTGTTCGTCAGGGAGGGCTACCAGTATGACTACGTCTTCGACTGGAGTGTCCAGAGCCGTGCCAACGATGACGGCTCGTCCAAGGCCCGTCGCAAGGTTGTCCAAGAAGACGACGACCACCGAGCCAGCGACAGGATGTAAGTGCGCAGCTTCGCTATCTTTGGTAGGGTTGTTCTCATCTATATCTCTCCAGGTTGCGCTCGCACACTCGTCAGGCCCAACAGGCACCTGGAGCTGTTGGTCAGCAGCGGGCAGGGCGTGGACGTGAGCCTGAGATCTGGTAAATGAGGACTTGAAGCTGGTTGTAATCGTGATAGTTCGTCCCGCGTAATGCGGATGGNCGATGCCGGGGGTGGAGGGTTGGTGAAAGTGTTTTTGGTCTTCCTGGGTTGGTTCTGCAGTACATTTGGGTCATAAGATGATCAAGGAGGTCGCGCGTCCGGGGAGTTGGCGAGGAGGTTTTTATCGGTTGGGGCACGCCAGGCTCAGCTGGTGTTGTTCTCCGACTTTTTACGATCCACTCACGGCTTCCACTCCTTCAATATTCTACGCGACGACTATCCATCCATTCATGTTGTTCTGCTGGCTCTAACATCTGTCCTCCCCTGACTGTGGAGGACATTACACGCCCATCATCATCACCTTCCTATACCATGTCTTGGCCCTCGATAGGGCCACTATCCCATCATTCCCTACTTTTCCAAACGGACGCTAGTTTCTTTCAGGCCTCTGCTAGCACTCTGTACAGTGTGTGCTTGGGCTGCCTCTTTCTTCTCTATCTTGTTGTGTACATCATTTATCACCATAGCCCTTTGCGCCCGTTCTTATCGTGTTCTCCCACTACCATGCTGTTGCTGTCGTTTTTTKGGATTGTCTTACCCTTCCTTTTACACAACTTGCGCTTCCTCTCTTGTGCTTTTACATCATCATCGTCTCCCCTCCCCCCTTTTTTATCGCCTGTTACTCAGACGTTTACCCACGTTCCTTCCAGTTTCTTCTCATCTTCTCCCTTCATACCTCCCTCGATATCAGTTGTCCTCTCGCACCTCTGCAATCTGCATCAGCGAGAGAGGGCGCTGCATCTGTGATTGGTCTGATGGCAGGTCACCAACATAGGTCTCTACTTGGTAACCCACATTGCCGTCAGTCTGCCCTGGTGCAAAGCTCACCCCCGTCTCGTCACCTATAGTATATATGTGTTTTATTACTGGGTTTATGTATGCCTCTACTGGTACTATCGTTGCACGTATAGGGACAGTTATAGAGATATTTTATTTGCTGACACCTGATTTGGAACCATAAGTAATATTGCCTTCTGGGGACTATGGCACGGCGTCAGCACGAAAACTTGGGGCTCAGAGATCTATCCNGCCTGTGTAGCCTTGAGATAAAGTGGCTGAAGCACCGCGGGTAGCATTAACTCGACGTACTTTTCCGTGCGTAAGTACAAGACGAAAGACCAACAACTGAGGGAACTGGACGATTGGCGCTTCGATGGAACAATCGGAAGAAAATATAGAAATATGTAAATTGATTTCTTGGCTGAAAATATCTATAAAGCAAAGCACGTGGAACCTCCTCACACGAACACTAACTTGGTTACTCGCTACCAACAGCGCCAGCTGCTCTTGCCGGTTACGCTTCAACTTCATTCAAGGTTCTTTTATAGAGCTGTCCTCTCACTTCCAACCACCTTCCTTCTCGTTCATCTGCCAAATTTTCCGTCTCTGATAGGACCACTTGATCACAAGCGCGCCAGACGCCTTTATACCAGCTACTATGTCTTATCGCAACGATCCTTATTATACCCAGCCTCCCCCGGCAAATAACTATGGGGGCTACCAACAACCACAACAACAGCCGTACGGCACCGGTGTCGTCGACTATCCCCCTCAACCCCCCCAGTCCACCGGCTATGGCTACAATAATAACAACTACAGCGACCACGATCCAAACTGGGATTCCAAGTCATACCAGTCATCGCACTATGCTAGCTCTCAGGCTCATCTTGCGCCATACGACATGGGGCACCCAGCGCCTCCAGTCCCTGACATGCCCTACCCACCAGCCCACCAACGTCCGGGGCTCTATCATGCTGGCAGCTCCGCAGGATACTCGGTGGCCAGGGACAAAATGCTCAAGCGACGGTCTGTCAAACAAGTTGAGCTTACCCATGGAAATTTGGTCCTCGATATACCTGTCCCATCTTCAATCGTACCTGCAGGCAAGAGCGACGAGGAGATGAAGATGATGCGTTATACCGCTGCCACCTGTGATCCGGATGATTTCATGTCCTCGAAATACACTCTCCGGCAATACCTTGCAGGGCGACACACGGAACTGTTCATTGTCATGACTATGTATAACGAAGACGAGGTGCTCTTCACCAAGACCATGAATGCGTGCGCAGTCTGCTACCCTGTCCCCTTCTAAACCTATTTTTGCCTAACGTTCCACATATATCTCCTGTCAACTATTTTAGTGTGATCAAGAACATAGACCATCTATGCAGCAGATCAAAATCGAAGATGTGGGGCCCAGAGGGATGGAAGAAGGTCGTTGTATGTGTTGTCTCTGACGGACGGAATAAAGTCAACAAGCGAACCCTTCAGGTTCTCTCCCTGGTCAGTAATCGCCACCTTATACATGTGTTGATGGCCTGCTCACCGACTACCTTGCCGTCAGATGGGAGTGTACCAGGAAGGTATCGCCAAAGATTCCGTCGCTGGGAAGGATGTCACAGCCCACATCTTCGAATATACTTCCCAGGTGATTGTAACCGACACGGGTGAAATATCTCAGGGATCGTGTCCGGTTCAAATCCTGTTCTGTTTGAAAGAGCAGAACAAGAAGAAGTTGAACAGTCATCGGTGGTTCTTCAACGCCTTCGGACCTTTGGTGAAACCGAATGGTAAGTTGATTTATTCCAGCGTGATGGCTTCCTTGTCACAAAAGAAAATAGTTTGCATTCTTCTCGACGTTGGTACCAAACCTACAGGAACATCTATCTATGAGCTCTGGAAATGCTTCGATAAGCACTCTTATGTAGGAGGTGCATGTGGCGAGTGCGTATTTTTCTTTGTTCCCTTCCTACAGTTACCTGATAGAATGTTTGTAGGATCTGTGTTGACACTGGCCGAAGCTGCTCCCTGCTCTTGACGAGCCCTCTCGCTGCATCACAAAACTTTGAAGTAAGTAAGATCACTGTTACCTGTATTCACCCAATCTTGACAAGTGTAATAATAGTACAAGATGTCAAATATCCTCGATAAACCCCTTGAGGTGAGATTCATGACTTCGGATTTTATAATACACTTGTTAACCCGTACTACAGAGTGTCTTCGGGTACATCTCTGTCTTGCCCGGTGCTTTCTCTGCCTACCGATACAAAGCACTTCAAAATGGTCCTAGTGGGAAAGGTCCCTTAAACTCATACTTCAAGGGTGAGACTCTACATGGTGGCGGTGGCGGTGATGGTGCTGGTCTCTTCGAACGGAACATGTACCTTGCGGAGGATCGTATCCTGTGTTTCGAAATCGTCACCAAGAAAAACGAAGGCTGGACACTCAAGTATGTCAAGAGCGCAAAGGCAAGCACCGATGTTCCGACCACCCTAGCCGAGTTCGTTTCCCAGCGTAGAAGATGGTTAAACGGCTCCTTGTTTGCATCCCTTCACGCAACGGTGTTTTGGTTCAGAATTTGGACATCTGGCCAAAATTTCTTCCGAAAGATTGTTCTGACAGTGAGTAAAGAGAAGTATGTCTATAGCTGATGAATCTGACGCAGCAAATTCTCAGTTCGAGTTCATCTATAATGCTGTTCAATTGCTCTTTACTTGGACGTCTTTAGCCAACTTCTACCTCGCATTCTTCTTCGTGAGTCGTTAAGTTTGCTCCTTATACCAACTGCTGATAACCTATTTGCACACCATATGTAGCTCGTTTCTTCTGCCACAGCAGGCGGTGAAAATGACGCTTTCAACTTCCTGAGTCAAGGCGCTGGCACAGCGGTCTTCGAAGTCTTCCTCAAACTCTACATTGCCCTTCTTTTCGTCACTTTGGTATGCTCTCTTGGTAATCGTCCTCAAGGTTCAAAGTGGACGTACAGTATCGCTGTCATTCTCTTTGGCCTGTGCAACGTCATCACCTTGTGGTGCGCTGGTTGGACTGTATATCTCGCAGTGCCGCACTCGCTCGACGGATGGAGAAACTTCCCTCAGTACGCCTGTCTTACCTCTTCGGAGAGAACCATTTCTTATATACATTGCAGACTAGTAAAGGACACGCCTGCCTTGCAAGATATCATGATCTCACTTGCTGCTACCTACGGATTATACTTCTTCGGCTCATTCATGCACCTCGAACCTTGGCACATGTTCACTAGTTTCATCCAATACATGTTCTTCCTTCCATCCTGTGAGTTTCGTATGTCTTTGTCGCCCTGCTAACGCTAATACACTGTCTATAAGACGTCAACATTCTAAGTAAGATGGTGTCTTTGAATTCTACGAATTATACTCACCTTGTTCCCAGTGATGTACGCTATGTGCAATCTTCACGATGTTACTTGGGGTACCAAGGGTGACAACGGTGCTGTCAAGGATCTCGGTGGCGCCAAGAAGGTGAAGGGAGACGATGGAAAGGTGATGATGGAAGTTGAGCTCCCCACCCAACGCGAAGACGTCGACCAGTTATGGCAAGCTGCCCGCTCTTCTCTCCGGGTCAAACCCCAAGAAGAGAAGGAGCACCGAGACGCCGCCACCAAGCAAGCCGACCATGATAGAAACAGCCGTACGAATGTTGTGCTCGCATGGGTGGGCACAAACATGCTCATGATCGTTGCGTTCACCTCCACTGCCTTCAACGATTGGGTGAAATCCCACCTCTCCTCGTCTACTCACACGGCATTCAATCCATATCTCACCTTCCTGTTCTACGCCCTGTATGTCATTTTGGGCCACTTATCTTGATTCTTCTGACCTCGTTTTCGTTCCAGTGCCATTCTTTCTGTCATCCGTTTCTTGGGATCGCTCCTGTACCTCATTTTCAGATTGTTCGGTCATTAATCCCTCGTCCCTTTTCGTTCATTTCATAAGGGAGTGGAAAGAATTTAACCCTTGTGGGAAGGAATATAATCCCCAGTGTACCATCTCTTTTTCTTGGATTTGCCTATCTCCCCTCTTATCCTTGTTTTCATTATTCTGTAAATTTATACCCTCCTGCGATGTTGATTCGTGTACAAATTGATTTTGACATGACTTCCCTGGCCAATTGGGCGCACAATTTAATATGATTGTTTGCATATTTGCAGAGTTGGGCGTCCGGTGCGCCGTTTCCATTGATTGAACTGGCGTTCTCTGAAGCTCACTGATACTGACAATGGGTAGCAGAAGTTGGATTACATGCTTCTGAAACTCCTATTGTCTGAGTATCGGAGAAGGGGTCCATCCTAGGTGCACGAGAAAAGCATACGCGATGTGTTAAACAGGTGGAGATGTTGAACAGCAAGCAGCAGCAGAAGTGGAGCCTCCACCTTACGAACCAACGCCCTCTCCTGTGATCATTCCTGCAGCGACGTCCTCAAGACCTAGTGGATCTCATAAATCCAGCTCCTCTGCCGAGTTTCTCGCCAATGGCGAGTCACTAGCAACCAGGATTGTAGATGGGTCTTATTGGACTACCGGGTCAAGAACATGTAATTAGATATCTCCGGCGACGTCAAGAGATTTACGGTCAGTTTCTCTTCCAACTTTTGTAAGAAAATAAGATATTAACCCCCACTGTCTTGTGTTGGAATCGTAGACAGTCAGCCAGCCAAATGTGAAACCATGCTTTATTCAATGAGATATGAACTGGACGATTTGTAGCGTAGCTATAGGGGGGATTATTTTGGGTCGGTATACATAGATGAGATTATTGCATACATTAGCTCGAAAGCATCTATAATAGCATAAGTATCAGAACAAATGGTTGCAATGTTTGCCAAAGTACCCGGACGTCGAGAAGAACGTGTAGATTTTTATACCAAGCAAGACGGAGCAAGATTCATCACGACGACCACTCAGAAAAAAAACGACTGCGTGCGTGGTTGAGTTTACCAGTAGTACTATCAGAAGGTACGAAAGAAAAAGCAAAGCAAATGAGGGCGAAAGATGCAGGTGGATGTTATAAGATACACAAGAGTAGTGCGCAGATGGAGTAAAAACGACTGAGGAATAGATAGTAAATGCAAGGTAATAATGAATAGATATGGTAAATGTGTACTACTACTACTATTGATCTATCGTCGTATATGGATACGTCAACGTTCCCACTTCCTGCTTCGGTGATACGATCTCAAACTGTGATGAGTCTATACTTGGGCGGGTGTCGGTCGAAATCCTTGACGAAGATGGCGAAGCAGGGGATGCCGAGCGAGCCAATGATTTGGAACTGTCTGTTGACAAAGTTGTTAAATGTGCCGGCTTTGAAGGATTTAGTCTTCCGCTGTTAGCAAGATACTGTTCAGGAATCTGAGGACTAGGTGGGATTTCTGGTGTGGTTGCACCTGAAATAGAGCCTCGGGCAGATCCCAAGCTACCGACACTGGGTCTTCTTGAACGTGCCTTCTGTTGCTGTTGCAGTGGACTTGGGAGTGCCGTTGAAGAAGATCCCGGAGAAGCCAGTGGACCACTGGTTGTTGAAGACACTGAAGCTGTGGCTGATGTCCGTTTGCCCCTCCCATCGAGGCCGCATTCTTCCATTTGAGAATTGATTTCCTTGCTGAGCTATTCCTCTGATCAGTTCCCGGAGGACCAGACTGTGGGATTGGTGACTGTGCCCCCGGAGAGGGAGGGCGTGAATACGCTGGCTGCCGGCGAGCTGGCATAGGATATGGTGATTCCTGGTCAAAGTGTAGACGGTCGAGAGGAGTGCCAGATCGAGATGGCAGCATTTTAGACGGCATAATTGGAGACGCCCCAGAAGAACGATTTGTGAGTGTTGGAGCAACAGGGACCATTAGTTGGTGGTCTGGTATGTCCGGTATATCCATATTCTCCTGAGAGGGCCGTTCCGGTCTTTGTGGGGGACCGCTGAGCGGGGAGCTGCCGTTTGTTGGCGTAGGAGGTGCTGAAGACACAGACTCCGCAAGGCTCGCTCTCTGCTGCTGTGATGGGGGTGGATTAGAGGGAGATAGCCTTCCAGGTGTCTGTTGGTTGGATGGAGGTGGGTTAGATGTCGAGAGTCTACCAGGTACCTGCTGTTGAGGGGGGGTGGACGTAGATTTCCTACCGGCCGCTTGTTGGGCGGGAGTAACAGGTGGGTTGGAAACTGACTGCTTGTTGCTCCTTCTCCACAACTTCTTTATGCTCTTCATGTTCATTACGGTGGTTCGACTGGGCTTGACGGGTACCTCAACGTCATGCGCAGAGTCCACGGAGAACCTGCTCGACTTCGCCTCTGAGTCAGCAATACTCTTGGAAGAAGAAGAGTCGGGTGGTCCGCTCTCCCAATATGTTGATGTAGTGTTTTCGTTACGAGCCGACTCTGCAGAATACCGCCCGAAAGGATCCGGAGAGAGGGGGATTATGGGAGATTCCTGCGAGCCCCCAACTTGGCGAGGAGTGCCAGCAGGGTATAAAATCTTTTGCTCTTCCTCCAGTTCTTTCTGCCTCTTCTTCGTTTCGGCAGAAATATCACCAGCAGAGGTGCTCGGGTTGAAGGATTTAGGAACGGACGTCGAGACACCATTCAGAGCCAACCGTGGTGGTGATGGGGGTGCATCGGATCCGCCCTTACTGGACGCATCATTCAAGGCAGAATAAGGCACTGCAGGCCACGAAGTGCTAGCCCTAGAAAAGTATATCGTTATTGAAGACACTTCGTGCAGAGACGCTTTGGCACTCACGCGCTATCCCCTTGTTGGAACTTACCCAGTACGGGAGTGGCGGGGAAAACACTGTTGTTGGTCATGGCAGTACCGGCAGCAGAGGAAAAGCTCAGGTTCTGCTCTTCTTCAAGATCCATCTGGAGAACGCGCGGGGAGAACTGCGCTAGATTCTGAGACAGAGTTGCATGAGAAATACGCTGGTCAATGTTGACCCAGATTTACTTACCTGTTCTAATACATCCAGCTGTGCCTTGAAAAGTAACTGGCTCTTTCTCCGGGCTTCTAGATCTAGGTCATTGTCGTCATACTGCAAAATTACACGGGTGTTGACAATCGAAACAGCGGTGAATGTAGAATAAGACACTCACCTCCATACTAGGATCTAATCCCAGATCGAGGTCTTCGTAAACCACACCGCTGCGCTTCTCGGTGCCTCCCGAAGGTCGTCGTCGAGGGGAAGGCATGGTCATTTCGTCTCCGTCCGTAAACTCTGAATCAAAGCCATCTGTTAGATCATCCTGTGGACTGTCTTGTAGGTACGCTAGCGCGGTGCTGCCTGATGACTCCCCAGTCACTGGAGGCTGGGGACCGTCAAGTCTGTGCCATAATTTGCGGGGATTTCCTGTCCGTTAGGAGCATGGAGGACCAAAGGCGGCGGAGCATGTTTTCTACTCATGTTCCGAGTCAATCCAGCACCGAAAGAAGACTTCGGGGGCCCTTTGCCCATCATCGACCCAATCCTGGCCGTCGCGTCATCATCATCACTCTCACCTTCCACTCGATCCACAGGGGACTCTGTTAACTCTTGATAATCGTCGTCGTTGTCTTCCCCTTCCTTCTTCAGCCATGCTGGCCCAGATTTTGCTTTGTTTGGAAGCTTGAGAGCCAGAGGCGCTTTCTTTCCATCTGCAGGATCCGTAACCTTTCTTCTCTTTGCGTGATTTACCTTACGGCTCCTTACCCACGGGTCAAACCACTTTGCCCTCTTCTGATCTATGTCGAATTCGACTTTGGCTAGGATTGGAATGATAGAAGATGGAGAGTTCAAACCGGGAAGGTCAAGAGAGTTGGCACGTTCAGACTCCTCTGCAACAGATGTATCTGGAGTGTCCGTTCCTCCAGAAGAGGTAGACGAGTCTTTCCCGGATTTGGATGTCGAGGGAGTCGATGGTGACGGGTATGAGGAGATTTGGGAAAATGAATGTTGATGGTGGGGTCCGCTATCTCCTCCATTCACCGAGAACAGTGGCTTGAGGGGCGATGGCTCACCGACCAGTTGAGGTGTTGAGCGGAAGCCCAAGGATAAGGCACTAGGAGTAAGTGTACGAGAAGAGAGGCCGATGCTGTCTTCTCGTTGCTCCGCCTTGAAAACTCTGGTCCAAAGATGTTTCCATATCTCCTCTGACAACCGAGGGCCCGGCTCTGAAGTAGATTCGTCCTCAATCGGGGTACTTCTAGGATTCGAGGACACCAGATACAATATCAATCCAGTGGTACTTGGGAGTGCGTATTCTTTTGCAATCGCCCCCAGTTGTGATTGGAGGGTCGAATGAACTGGAACAAATACTCCTCGGCGGAACTGCGCATGATAACCAGATGAAGACGGCGGTGGAGCGACTAGTTCTGAGTCTCCCTCTGACTGGTGGGGTAGCTTAAGAGGTGGAATAACATGAAGTAGGTATTTGGACGTGGATGGAGCGTAAGAGGAGGAAGAGTATGAGGAAGGCGTAGGAGAAGCCCGGTGAGATGGGTCAGAGGCTACGGATGGAGACGGGGACGGGGACAGAGATGCTAGACTAGATGAAGCACTGGGATGTATAGCAGGCAGCGGGGTAGAAACGCCTAACGCGTTTGCTAACTTGGCTAGCCGATGAGGGGCAAGCGGTGACTTTGGCGGAGCCACGTCGGAGTCGGTGCTTGGAGGGATTGACTGGAYGCGTGAGACGTGCGGGGTGTTCCATGGCGACTAGCAGGAACGGACATCGGAATAGTTGGGGGACGGGATAGTAATGGCGTTCAAAGGCTATTTTCAATGAAATTTAGTTTAGCAACCCCGCATATTCTTCTCCTGACTGCTATGCCCACGTACTGATCTATATGGTTCAAGAAGTACAGATTCTTAGTGAGCTCAACGCCGAAAATCCAAGCAAGAAGTGCAGTATCAAGGATAGACTATGCATTCAACATTCATAAGTCCGAAGTCTAGTTCATATTGGAATCATGCACTTACTGGTCGGTCTGTTCCTGATAGTCCAGAATGTCCCGCTAAAACGAGTTTAGGAAGCCCGCAACGCCCTCACGAGCTGCAGGCGTAAGGGACGTATAGTTTGCGTATATTCAGGCGACTTGGAAGTCACTGTACAACCACAAGGAGGCAATCCCAAACAGTCATAACAGAATGCCTCCCGTGGGAACTTCATCAAACTTCCCTTTTCTCCGGTCCCGTTCAATTATTCACGCTTCCTTGGCTGAAAATTTATCTGGAAATTTTACAAACTCCTGTTCTGCAACTCCACAATTGAAGCATTTGCTGGCCCTCGATCCTGCTATCTATAGGATTTTCCCCAGCCCCATCTCCTCCCATCTCTTCCCGGATCCTCTACATACCTCCTTCTGTCACGCAATCTGCTATCAATTCTCGATCAAAGTTTCTTGATGATCTCCATGTCCAAGTATCTGTATGTGGCGTTATAGACGTACAGATACTTTGATTCGTCGAGGTTGCGTCGAGGAATTCAGACATCAACGATGCCCCCCCCCAGCGTTGCGGTTTTTTGCGGGCCCAACCGGTTAGCTTACCTCTACGACATGCAGGCTACACACGTAAACATTCATGGATAAAAAATGGGAATTCGGCAACCCGGAATGCGGTCATTGGTCAACCTTCTGGACATCTTGAAAACCGTTTGGAGATTATAATATGTACTTGTTTTCTAATCCAGTACAACAATTAGGAATACATAAGTTTTCGTCGGTATCTTTATGCTCCCGTGTACTTCACAACGAAAGCACCTCTCTCGATCGTGTTGATCACAATGAACCCGCTGTCGAACAGCCCGTATGAACTCCAAGTCCCAACGAAATCGAGAGAACCGTTGTTCTCCTCTTGATCGTCCTCAGGGTAGATGTCGAAGAAACCGATCTCAGAGACACCGGCACCCGTTGGGTCGCTTGGGATGCTGCTGACATCGAGCAGACGAAGGCCGGCACCATAGTTGGATTGGTAGGAGATTCCGTTCTTCACATATTGATTATGATCAATACCAAATTGGAGAGAACGGTAGAAGCCAGTGAGCTTGGGAGCGCGGAGATCACGAATATCCCAAATGTAG
>LBLO01000825.1:0-15471 GCA_004354395.1 Chondrostereum purpureum | reverse complement strand
GCAAGGAATACACAGTTGTAATTGCGTTCAAATGCAACGGCCTGTGTCTGCGAGGCGCTAGAGGCGTGTAGCTCTTACTCTGGATACAGAATCTTGCCTAGTCTGATGGAACGGGATTAATAGTCATTATATGCCCATGACTCTGATCGGTGGTCTCTGCTAAAGCTTCAGAAGTCTCAATTCCACTCACCGTGTGGAGGAGGTCCCAATAAAATATCAGACGGACTAGAACCCGCCCACGCGCTAGGTATGAGGCTCAGGGAGGTTACATCCGTGTGAAAAAGACACTTAAACAAGATATCGATGGTGAAGTACAGTGAGTTCCCTGGGAGAAAGTGCTCCCAAATGAGATGTGCTTCTGGAAGAGCTCAATGCTCAAGCCATGCTCTTAGCATGAAATCGATCGCGCAAGAGATTGGAGAGCCGGAGTCCGATACATCCACGTCTAAATTGAAGGAATCGTCAATTCAGGACCTATAGAGCTTATGATACTGACCGACGGACTGTGAGCAGGGTGGCATTCAAAGTCTAAGGGTGTCAAGTTACATGGATTTGGGGACCAATTTATCTTCGATGTTCTCAAAGGCATCATTTCTCGGATTTATGTATAAGATGTTAAGACGAGATCACCACTGCAATAAAGGTGGCAAAGATGTCAGTGACCCTGGCTTTTTGCGATTTTATCCCAGCCCGTACCGTCAAATTTGCCATCATGATGCACATTACAATCTCAATGACCTCTAAGTTTCCTTAAAAAATGTTCGTAGCACATCTTATCCCTGTCTAGTGCAATATCACTACGGATCTATGTGGATTACAATACCGGTCTGCAGCACTGCACTATTCCTTTCGTACTTCACTTGCAATTTTAGTATGAGAGTATCTATCAGTCCAGTCGTCAGTCTAATGTGGCGCACGAGATATCAACGTTGAGGACTTCGCATACCAAGGGCCAATTTGAATGGGAGTCCAACTGTAGCCAAGCTTTGGTTGTACTTACAACCGACAGAGTAACTCTTGGGCAAATACAGCTGTTGCTTCATTTAGCAGACAGAATACAACAAAGAAAAACATGAAGAATCTGTATAAGCAGTAATAAAGGTGTATAATGCAACGTAACCTGAGACGCTCGTCGTCTAGACGGATTGGGTGAAGCAAAGCGGTATGGACAAATTGAGAGCTACATCGATTACGAGGAGGGAGCGGGGAAAATAAATATGTGCAATGATACGTGGGCGAGAAGGGCAGTGTTGGGTCGTGGATGGGTATTTTACGGGCGAAGGTGCTCCTTGGGAGTTCAGCCCTCAGGGCCTGCTCGAGGTGGTGAACCGGAGCAAGTGGCCACGTTATGGCAACGGTGACAACACAAATGATGTACGATAGGGACAATAAAGGCTGGGTGACAGATGGGTGACAAGATATGTGGAATATAGCGCAGGGAGTAGAAAAAATAGAGCATTGAAGGGGCGACCGAAAATCTAGAAGTTCGACCATGACATGACCTCTTCTCGAGAGGAGAATCCAGGTGCATCCATTTGCACAGTGATACCAAGAGAGGTGCTACGGACTGGTCTCTCGGTATGGACACCCTTGATAGGTTTTAGGAAACACCAGGCGGGGACGACACCAAGTTCAACATTACTCTCCTGCTGGGGAGAGTCCGACTTGAACAATGATTTTGCGGATTGAGCAAACATGCTGTTCTCCCTTCCAACGAGGCACCAGCCATCATCGAAAGATTGAACTAACGCAACTTTCTCGCCSACCTTCGTGAGCAGCTCATCAGGCAGGATAGGGCTGAAGATCTGGCGAACTTTCCGTTGGGTCCCGGCTGATGTAGATCCCATCGAAGAGGTCGATGACATAACTGAGTACCTGCTGTTGCTGCTGGATATGCTCATGAACGAGTTCCTGTTGATACTGATAACGGAACCTCGAGCGCGAGGCGCACCTCCTCCGGCCTGGAGAGCAAAAGCAAACGGTTTGGGAGCAAAGGGAGCAGGGAAGCTGCCGGATTGACGGTAGAAGTTTATAACTTCTTCGTTCGTTGCTGGTGCTCTTGGACGAGCGAGAGTTTTGTCAGGAAGCACGATAGACGCATTGAGCGCGTCCCGAGAGAAAGTAGTTGTAGAGGGATGCAGACCCTGTGTACTCCTAAGTAGAAATTAGTTGAGCTGAAGCGGAGGTAATATCAGGATTAAGCACTTACTCGGAGGGCATCTTTTCTTCGTCGCCATCCCTGACCAAACCACGAACAGAGAGGAAAGCAGCATTCTGGTTGTTCTCGCGCTTGTCCTGAGCGCGTTTTCGCATGAACCTGATTGAGAGCCATATAGCCACACCGAGCAGGAGCACTCCTACGACCGAGATCCCAGCAATGTAGATAGCTGCATTTTTGGAAAAACTACTCTCCTCTGGGGCCTCTTCTGAAGCACGGTGGAAGATGCTAGGCATAATGAGAGACTTCGTGGAATTTGGGTTAATATTTTCGAGTCGGATGGGGTGGTTTCGTAGGGTTTTTGATAAGGAAAGTGGGTTAAAGAATGACTGGACGACTGCTGGCGATAACAATGAAGAATTCGTATGGGAGCGTGAAGACAGAATAGAAACAGAAAATATGCTTGAAATGAAGCAGATAAAGTCTATCTCTTTTACTCGCCCTCCGTTCACGAGGTAAGAGGGTAAGATGGAGAAAACAGAGCTAGCTAGACGGGGGATAGGAGGAAGAATAATACAAACACCGGACGAACGCCCGATCTGGATCCGCTCCACGCTGCCAAAAAGGGTAAATTTGGATTGGCCGTTATGGCGACGATCAGCCACGTGAGAGAATGCGAACTGATGAAATCCACAGCTGTCAACATGGCCCCACAAATGTTCCTTCTAGTAGTCGAGCCAGCATCTAGTGTCCCTCCTCSTCGTTACTTTKTSYTAGATACAGACCTCAGACAAGACAAAACGGACACAATCTGCTACCAGCTGCGGATCCAATAGATCCACCCGTCACCACGCAATAAGATGCATGACAACCTGGATAGATGGTATTATGATGGGGATTTGCACCATTTGGCCATCGGGCTCTTTTTCGAGGCGTGGTGGTTAAAGCTATAACTTCGGATCATTCTCTCGTGGAGCATCTTTAATTATGAACCATGTCGCTCAGTTGAAGAGGCAGCGCGTTCAAGGCGCTTCAAGACATCGCACAAGCACGGGAGGGCGGGAGGCAAGGGACAAGCGAAAAAGGCACATTGTCCCCGAGTAATCGCAGATCCCAAAATTTACCGCGATAAAGTACGCCACATTTACGTCCTGTTGTTTACGACGGTGGCACGGTGCGCATGCCTTCCAGAATTTGTCGAGCGATTCGACTCATTCGAGACTAGCTAGCTAGATAACTTCAGTCGGCGTTTTTCGAATCTGTATCCCTACGCATTGTTCAATGTTCCGTAAGGCTCCACAAGTCTCGAATACAGTATATATAAAAAACCAACACAAATAATTACGAAATTACTTATTTACTTATTTACAATACAAGATGGCGCGTCAAGAAAGGAACAACAACAACAATAACACGAAAACTCTATGTGTGTAAATAATGTGTACTAGACGATAGCATGTGCAGGTGCAGAGCTTACAAGATACCCTAGTAAAACAACCAAAATCGAAAGAAATGAAACAAGAAACTATCGCATATGATCTAACGTCCTAGTCCGTTCCATAGGTAAGTCCCCAATCATACTCGAGTTCCTACTTCGCATACTCTGAGGCCTCTGTCTCATCTCAGATGAATCACGACTTTCCTGCGATCTATCATTTGTCGTCATACTGGACGGTTCATCTACCATAAATTCATCTGAGCGCCGCTCGAACTCCGAAGGCAGCATCACGGCACGGTCAATAGCGACGGGAAGACCACGATGACGCCCTCTAATCATGACGAGAATAACGATCAGTTTTGAAAGAGTCTTCAGTGAACCAGAGAACGAGAAGTTCGCCTATTAGCCAGAGTCAAGCGATGGCAGAGCAGAAATTACGGGAGAAGACACGCACAGTCGGGATACCCAGACTAAGTCCGACGGTTCCATACGCCGATGTGAGCTCGAAGACTGGATATGAATGCAACGGTGAGCTAATGACGGGCGAGCGGGACCAAAGGGACCCACTGATGGTGAAAATGTTGAACCACTCCGAACTTGCCGGGTCCTCAATATTCGTTTTCTGTAAAGTGAATGCTGATGAGTCCGCTATCCCCAGCGTTGATAGCCAAGGAAATAGGTACCTCGATAATGCAAACCAAAAACAGAGCTAAACCCAGCCACCACATGTCTTGAGTAGTGAAAAATGTCAGCATCGCGCTATGCCAATGGGGGTGAACAACACACATACCAAAAGAAAGTTGTTTCCTAGCATGCATAGCAAGATACCTACTCCATACCGTCATCCTAGGACCAGTAGGTTCGAAAGCCGCTTCATCCTCGTCTATCTCCTCTGGGTCTCTAAAAACACCGAGAGACTGCTCCTCATAAACGTTCGTGGATCGTACACTGAAAATTGCAAGAGATCAGTGATGAGGTATAGTATCGTCTGATTTTCTATCTACCTCATGGCAATAGGGTCTGTGTGAAAAGGATGTTAAAAATATCGTCGACAGAGCATACGTTGAGTACTCACAAACACTTATATACATCATGACAACATACAAGACCCTGTAAGCAGTCAGAATGTGGGTTTCTCAAGAAAGAATAAAACAACGACTCACTTGACAGCAGGCGCTAATGCAGAAATTGACACTAGCCCAAATCCTGCTGCCCTCACAGCCAAGGCCTGTATGAACCCGACAAGGAACCTCAGACCGATGGGAATGGCTTCAATCGCAGGTGTGCCAATGTCAAGAAGCATAAAGAAGAGCCAATCCGTAAACCTGGAGTTCAAAGTCAGCTGGCTGTGAAACAGAGACTGCAGATTTGAACGAACGTCAAAGCTAGGACAATAGTGAGGAGGAACCACGTTTGGTGGGATGGGAATAAATAGATAAAGCATCGTCGAGGGTGGTCTAGTAGGAAATGAAGTGTTTCGTTAGCCCGTGAATCTTTGGGGACTATTTTCGTCAAGATCCATCTGCAGGGGTTTCGCGGCGTAAGGAGATGATAGTGTGGCGAGAATGAGACAGGAGAGAACATACATCAAGAATCGTAAACTGTTAAGCATATGATCACAATAAGCAGCCAGCCCTCTGAAGAGAATTCTTCTACTCACAAGATGGGCTGTTGAACATCAGAGGATAGGTCAGTGAGTGTACTCGCTCCAGGTAGGAATTGTCTTCTCACAAAACATGTATTGCCAGCCAAAATGAGAAAAGACATCACGACAATAAGAGGGTAGGCATGATGGAAAGGAACCATCGACGTGTCCACCAACGAAAGACCGGTATTGGTGTATGAAGATACAACTTGGAACAAAGAGAACCTGTCCAATAGATGTGAGCGGCTGCATACACAATTATATGTCGGGGCCTGAGCTTACCAGGGTGCAGGTAGCGGTCTATGTAATGGTGGTGCTGTTAGATCTTGATGCCACYGTGACCTCGACATATACGGCCCTATAATCGCGAAAGATACCAACTGAATCACGATATGGTACTATTTCATGGCAATTGTCAGCCATCTCTTGCAACAAAGAAGAACCTGAACTCACCCCAGCAACGATATACAGTAAAGCATTCAAAGCCCTGTACTCCACACCACCCAACTCCTCCAATTGTTCTTCTGTCAACAACGGAAACGCCGAATTCCTCCCTACAACCGCCTCAAACGAGATATATGGCACTGGTTTGGCACCTGGAGGCAAGTCTCCCTTCGTTGAGGCAATAGTGGTCGTACGGGGGACAGTAATGGTAGTCGTGAGTTTCCTTTGCAGCTTCGGGAAGAATTTTTGGATGAGGGATTTGATGATCTCGTGAGGCATAGGGAAACCACCGAAACCAGAGTGTTTTGTGCCGACAGGACGGTGTGTGTTATTGGTCATGTATGTAGACAGACTACCTTGTCGAGCGAGAGATCCATGTCGGTGCATTGGTCCTAGAAGCGAGGATTAAGATACTGAACGCGGCGGATGGCGAACAACACGTACTACCATGTTCATGGTCAGTTCCTGTGCGGATGCTTTCCATTTCTGTAGGCATTTTGTCGAGACGCCGCCGACGAGGAACGTTGGGCGTGGCAAATTCAACTGTTTGGGTACGGGGCATGGGATAGNTCGGCGAATCACCGGCTGCAAGTGTCTCGAACCTCTGCATGGGCACTATAGAAATCACAGGTATAAGCACAGAAATAGCTGTGAAATAAGAATAGACAAACGCACAGATTCCAACTAAAGATGGTGGCCGAGATGGTCGTCCAGGATCCGATAATCTACGGCTATGGTGTTGCGGCCTCCTGCTGGCCTGGTCAGTTGAGGCAGATGTATGAAAGATAAGGGAGCGCACTCGGATCCTGGAGCAGACATGGGCTCCTTGAACGCTGCTCGAAGTTCTCTCCCTAAATCCGGCAAAGGTTCTGCGAAAGAAAGGTGTCGGTTGTGACCATTAGCAGATTCGTGCTTCTTCGCTGGCGTGCCTTCACTGATCCAACCACTGGGATTGATCAACTTTGGTGCATCGTCCATTCTCCTGATCATGTCAGTCCGAACTTTCTTGGGTGGCGTCGGGGTTCCGTTCGCCTTCTCTCGCAAGATCTCCGGGGGCACGGAGACATCCTGTTTGTGTTTTCGGAAGAGCGCCGACAATCTATGGGACAGGCTTCCACTGCTCTCCACGTCAGCAAGTTGAGTGGAGGACCTTCGTGAGTTGGAACTCGATTCTATCAAGTGTTGGAACTTTTTAGCAAAGTAGAATCTAAGCTCAATGAATTAAAAGATATATATGGGTAGAAGGAGTGGGTTCCCACTTTCGAATGTAGACAATGAGCCATGATACCACGACCTGAGCGAATTTCTCCTTCAGTTTTGGTTATTTGAATATATCAGCAAGAAACACGCACCGGGCTCCCCATGCACATCAACATAAAGAGGATGACCTGCTGCCAAGCCGTCAACTGGCTAAGATCTTCGGTCGCGAGTCCACAAACGGTCATTGCGCTAACACAGAGAAAGAGAGAGTCGACATAGGATATCGGATATTTGCCATTGCACGCCCAGAAAATGACAGAAAAGATGAGGGGTATGAATGAGCTGTATGAGTGTCAGCAGACGTTGTTTGTATTGTCCCCGGAAATGAAATGAAAAGTTCTCTCACAATGCTAGAATGTGCACACGATAGAAGTTGAGATGCTTCGTGAGAAAGCGATGGATGCTACTTTGCCCCTTCAGCGGGTTCAGGCTGGACAGAACGAACANCCAGACGCATAGACGGCGATGAAGAGAGGAGATAAGGAAAANGACTGGATTTCGAAGCCCTTTAAGAAGTCGATTTTGTTATTCAAAGGCCCAAAAGGCCGTTAAAAGACCAAAACGGTCCTGGCTGGCGTCCGAAAACACAATGGCAGACGAGTTCGGGTTATGTACTCTCGACGAACGTTCGATGATGGATTCGCTTGACGAAAGAATTAACGGCATAGACCAGGTTTAGAGTGCAATGCTGTCCGTAAAATTCTCAGCGCGTCCGACCAACGTCCGCTATAAATGCAGTTGTCCTGGCCGTCACGGTCCAGAAATGCAGATCATATTTCCGGAACAAGTTGCGACAAAGTTGAACAGCTTGCACTCCGATGTGGCAACTATCTCTTGTCATGATCTATTGCGTGACTGTACAGGAGAAGGCGGATATCGACTCTTCTTTTGGATAGCTTGCTTTACCGGCTTACCCGCTCATCCAAGGCACCCTGGTTCACGTTATCTTTACGTTCGCAAGCCAAGCCTTTGGCTGGTGTGGCGTCGAAGAGACGGTGAGGTACCACTTTTGAAAACCAATCATTCGAGAATAATTCATCTCAAAGAACGGAAGTCTGGCCACGAGTCATAGATTTTCTCCTCTATAAACCCTTTCATTACATTGCCCTGTATTTTTAATATTAATTTACGCCCACGTATACGGAGACCTATTAGACTAAGACTTCGACCCTAATAGGTATGGGTCCACGGGAGGGAGTCATGACGGCCGGACCCCTCTAAAAGAGCTATTAAAGCATCCCCCATCCATTCCTCCTCTTCACGCCATTCCCCAGCTTTCTGCCACCCGCGGACGCGTTTTACAGCACATTGAACACTAGGCAGCTCTGCCGGGGGGATGCTCTCGTCTTCTTCCGGRGTTTGCAGGCCCTGCCCGCACAAATCAAAACATATGAGCTGAGCGAGGTCAGTCATGAGAACACCCCGAGTCATACACATCTGAGGATATCGAGCTAATGTACGTAGGATCCATGCATAAACAGCAGAAGGTCGAGGTACTAGTATCGTTACAAGGCTTTTGGAGTCGAATGAAGGCGTCGGTTCGAGTATTGTAGAGTCCAGTTCATCCGGCGTGAAACCAGCAAAGGATAAAGGAAGGAGGATGAGCCATTGGTTGTGCCCAGGAGAGTCATCATGAGTAAGCTGGTGATGTTTCCCTAGGGCCATAAAGTCGCCTTGGGTATCGTACAAAGGAGCGAACGGCCGACCGAGAGGGAGTCCGAGAGCCACAAGTGCCTCAGAAGCACGCGAAATGTCTTCGTCTGGAACAAGATAGTAATGGTTCTGGGAATTGTCCACTGACTTTAGCCAGGTAACAATAGGAATGAGTGGTACTGACCATAACTATAAATGGGCAATTCATCCTTTGATACAACTCATATCTGAATTGTATTAACTCTAGCCTGCAGGTTGCAGATACTTTTTGTATGGCCAAGTAAACGACTTCATAAGGCTGCATAGTCCGCCGGAGATCACTGAGTATCCCTTTTTCGGGTACTAGCATAGATTCATCCATTATTCCAGGTTACACTTAAGGAAGTAATATAGGGGTCTTTTATCCACTGGATGGAATCTCAGACTTCGAGTGATCACATGACATATACTTTGGGAAATATTGCTCAGATTTTAAAGCGGAGGAAGAGCTCGAGGACACCATTATTGAATATCCCCTGCAACAGGGTCCAAAATAGTCGCCTCACAAAGNCGTCTCGCCTGTGTTTCTCTGAAGACAAATTATCATTGGTCGTTATCATCAGGAGGCCCGTTCGTTGCCCAACAATAATGCCCACACCCCGCAGCACACAAATGCCCCGAAATCTTCCCAGTAATCGCTCCAAGACGCTCAATCTTTGGCGAGCCTGAAGAACAGTAYTCCCCGAACGACTGTCATCGTCTGAAGGNTCAAAACTCGGGTTGACTTGACCGTCCAGTGGTAATTCGTTTAACGGATGCTTAGCGTAATATTGGCGGTAGCATATGTGATGGCCGCNGTGAGTGCAGACAGCACATTGAAAAAGCAATCCTTTGACTGGTAGTCGACTGCCGTAAAGCTCCAAATCAGAGAAGTACCGAAATTTGGAAGGCAATAAAATATACCATATCGCACAAGTGACCACGTTCTTGCATGAATTACAATAGGAGTATGCACCAGGCAGTCCATGCTGAGAATGGAGCATAGGTTTTCTACATCGTCCGCAAGACGTGTAGATGAGGGTTTCGACCTAAACGCATCATCATTTCAATGTCCTAATAAGCTTGCAAAACTGCACTTACCAGGGTGGCTTTTCGTATTTCTTCAATCTCGCAATACTTGCGAACATTGGCTGCACATGTATGCAAGCGTTGTCTGGTCAGAATATCTACAAGGAGCCACTATGTCAGTGGGTTAGGTGCATTCTATAGCAGAATATACATACCAATGTAAGCGTCCAGGAAAGCGCCGACACGCCTCCTTGAGAGCTTCAGTTCGTGAGGGGCAATTAGAGCTAACATCGAGCACATTTGCACATCGCCCTATGTACGGGGTTAGCAAAACGATAGWTGCAACAATACCTCAGCAGTACCTCATCAGAAAATAAGTCAAGGGCCTCTCTAAGAGCATCCCACACTTCTTCCCTCAACCTCGCCTCTTCGGAAAGAACAAGCTCAGGGAGGCGGTCTGTACTTTGAACTACACTCTGCTCGATCTCCGTAATGTTATCCCGCCTCCGCTCTGGAACCAATGACCTATTACCTGGATGATCAGATATAGATACAGCCGCTTGAGATTTTTGTCGAATATGCCNAACTAAATCTTTGATCGTCTCCTCTTGGGTGAGTGCGTTTCCATTTCTACGGTGCGAGTGGGTATCTGCATCCGCTGACGCCATGACTGTGGCAATACTACTATGAGACTCCAATCTCCTTAATCCAGGTGAAGGAGCTGCGAGTGAAGCTAATGTGGAACTTCGGCTTCTGGATTTCTGCTTCTTGTTGCTTACGGACGTAGCCCTCCTACTCGCAGATCTACGTCTCGATGATTGTCTTGACGGAAGCATAGTTATCCGAGGGATAGAATCGTCGGAATCACTCCCCTCTTCACTATCAGTCGATTGAGGTGAAGGTGAAGCCGAATCCTCGTCCTCTCCGTCTTCATCATCACGAATGTGAACCTCACGTTCCTCCTCTGTATCCTCTGCATCTTTCAGGCTCTCTTCATCTTCTGTCCAATGCCTCTTCCCAGCAACCCTCGAAAGAGGACTCGGATGAACAGTCGTTCGCATCGGYTGTAATGCCGGACTAATAAGAGGTCTCAAATTCGTGTCCTCGTCCTCACTCTCTTCGTCGATCCTCCTTCCCACTGACGACTTTCGTTCATCATCATTGCTCCCTGACGAATCTGAATCATCCAAAGCCCCTTCACCGACATGCCGCAAACTGCTGTTGCTACTGCCTGTTCTCTCGCTGATGCTCATGCTGGGACTGGAATGATGATGTTGCGAGAAGGACGGTCGTCGGAACGATAACCGGCGTTCTGCACTCGAGGGACTCGCAGATTCCGCACTCTCCCGGCGGGCAAGCTGTAGGCGCGGCGTTACAGGTGTTATTGGCGTTAATGGGGGAAGAGAATTAATTTTGTGTCTGGGCGAATGGCGTGGTGAAGGGCGTGGGGATGACAGTCTCGATGAGGCGGCGGATACACTCCTCTTTGACAAAGGGCTGACAGCACGTTCGATAGATGTTCGCCCTGGACTACTAGGACTGACTTTCTTGGGAGGTGACATTAAGCCATCGAGGGGAGACGGGGTGGCCGAAGGAATTGGTAGTTCGGGTTCAGGATCTGGTTCGGTGGGAGTCTCAACCGGGAGCTCTGGCGTGTTATCAACAAGACAGGCACCAAGAACAAGCCAGACTTGGGCTGCTCGTTCCTTTCCTGCCAGAAATGCAGCCTGGGGGTGGACCAAACGTTATACACGGGAAAGAGTGAGCACAATGGGTACCTACCTGAGCATTGACATCGCACATTTCAACTCTCTCCTTTCCTTCGAAGGTGTATGCTTGAGCCAGCTTCATAAATGCCTGTAGTTCATGTTCTCGAACCACGCTCAAGACGCCCATAGTTTGACTCTCAGGTGTGTAGGGTTTGTCACCAAGTGCCTTGATGACATTTCGCTCACTAAAAGTCATGCGCCTATCTAAAGCACTTCTCCTATATGTGAGATAGTCAAGAACTCAGCTCAAGAGAAGAGACACACACATGTCATCATAAGGAACTTCGGAAGGAGGTGCGGTATCGGTCACGAAAGCTAATGACCCCGATATCTCCCAAGTTGTGCTGACACGGGGTATACAATCCAACGGTTTTGTCACTTCCCTCAAGTCTATTTGAGAGAAAGTCCCAGAGATATGGGAGGCCCAGATGCAATGTGGCGAGGGGAATGATATGTCTGACAACCAATTCAGTCTATCATAAGCAAAGAGGCAAGCTGTCCTCACCATGAATGCTACCGTCCGCTGGATGTGTACCGACACTCCACTTTGCTATCCATCCTCTTCGTGCATCCCAAATTTCAACGGCATCTTCAGTAGGTTTCAGTGGAGGCGTAGACGGGTCCGTCTTATCAACCTCAGAATCCAATCCAGCGCCAAGCTCAGAATTTGAGATTACTGCGAGTTCACACTCATAGCCTGGCCGCCATCTCACTCTCCTGACGGGGTAGGAGGGGTGGAGAGTATATGTTGGTTTACTAGGCATCTTGGCATCGTGAGAAGGAGAAGAGAGATCCCAAACTTTCACTGTGCGGTCAAGTCCACCACTGACAACCCATCCMAGTCCATTCTCCCCTCCCTCTGGAACTGTCCAGTCTACTGAGGTTACAGAGGCGGTGTGAGCGAGAGGGAGTCGATCCAGCTGTCCTCGCTGGCCCATTGTCAAATCCCACCTGTACACTGTGCCGTTATCGAGACCAACAACGGTTTGCAGAGGTGTGCGAAGACTTGCTGAGAGAACTAGCGAACGAACCGCAGACGTATGGTGAATCTTCATTATGGACTTGGTACTTTTTCGTATATCCTGTCCGGAAGTTTATTACGGAACCAATGAGAGATTACTTTGACCTGTTTTGACATACCCATATACGAAGATCTCCATCTGCAGATCCAGTAACACAGTAATGCTCAACGATGCGCGACACGGCTACCTGATGGGTAGAGCGGGAATGGTCGTGGTGTCGACGGTCTAACATAGGATTGCAATAGTACTATCAATGCGAGATATCTTACAAGGGACACAAGAACATACCATACTTCCCCACATTTACATCCCAAACAATCAGTTCTCCATTCCTGGAGCTGGTAAGAATCTTGTTGCTAAATGCTTCTTCAACATACGGAGAAATTCCAACAGATAAGATTAACTTTGAACGCGTACCACCATGAGCCCAAGCAACGTCCGTCATTGCACTATCAGTCTTCAACCCACTCCCATCCCACATATTCTTGTAGGCATCTATACGATATCCACCCCTGCCGATTGCCCATTTATGTCCAGGTCTTGGGGGTTCTACATCATCAATTGAAATGCGAACTATTCGTAAAGCTGGGAGTCACTGTAAGCCATACGCGTAATTACAGGAGCAATAAAGATAGCTTTGCGTACATTCTTTGCCTGCAATTGCACAATGTACTCCATCAGGACTTTTGGAGATCGTTCCCCCACCGCTGGTAGATGCCCGAGGAAGCCTAACATAACGACTTGGTCCTTGATATCCGTGGGTTCGTTGGTCAGAGTAAATGGTATTAGGAGAAGAAAGAGCTGCCAGAGATGTCTGTATGCTAAGCTGGGGAACGTTAGCAGCCATGGATGCCCACGATACCAATTAAGGTCCTGGACGTTACAGTGAAAGAGAAGGTGGATATCCGGGCAGGTTATCCGGAATTGAGCGTTCCAACAATGTGGATTGAGACATCAGTTGTAGTGTTACATTGTAAGATAGACTAGACAGATACACAATAGTTGGAGGGATGCCGGAGCACGCAAGTCATGATATCCATTCAAGTCATGTCTAAAGAAGCGTGCAGGAAGCATGGGTAGTCCAGAGAGAAAATCGAGCTTGGTTCTGCTCAAGCCGCTTCCTGAAGGACTACGTACGTACTAGTACTTACAAAAAATGAACAACAAGCAGGAAATGTAAGAAATATGTACGCATAAAATGGAACCCATGACGGCAGAACAGTGTGATCGCCAAGGGAAGAAAAGAGAACGAGCGGGAAGGGAGACAAACCGAGGAAGAAAATAACATATGATGCAGAAAAACAAAAAGGAACAAAATGCGCAGACAATATACTGTGGAGAAAGTAAGCTATGGTATGATGCCCAGGAGAATGGTGTAACAGCGAGAACATAGAGAGAGAAAACGAATAAAAAACACGAGAGGCACTCAATGCAAGATGGTCTATAGTGATGATAATAACTGCAGAAGCATTTCTCCACTTTCTGCAGACTTGCCAGCAAGGCGCGTCCGTCGTTCCTCATCAAATCCAGCACCGTTCATCATAACAGCCAAAAGGTCAGGAGCCTTGGGAGCATCAATAGCAATGTCGTCCAAGAATTCAACGGTACCAGAGAAGCCCTGCTCGAGCGCCTCTGCAGTGACAAGGAATTTCGAAACGGCGTGGGCAAAGAGGTCACCGACAAGCTTCGCATCGGCTGCCTTCGATTCGATGGCAAACGACACAAGCTTGTCGACGAGACTGTGGTGGTGTGAAGCAGGGAGTTTCGAGAAGTACACCTCAGCTTCCTCGAGAGACCGAATCGAGAAGAACTCTTTCGAGTCCTCGTCGATTTTCTTCTTGGCGTCAGCCTCTGACATCTCCTCAGAAGCTTCGTCAGCTGCACCCTCCGAGTCTGTACCGGTAGAGGCGGGCTGTGTCTCTTCCAAAGGCTTTGAACGAGGAAGCAAAGCAAGCTTCCGCCGTGTTGGAGGTTCCACTGGTGAATTCGAGCCCAAATCCATGCTTGATTTGCGGCTGGGTCCACGGCTCGTCTTGGACGGAGCGGCCTCTGCCACTTCGGCGTTCTGGCTGAGCATGGAAAACATATTCTGGCTCGAAGATGCCGTCCGTACAATGCTGTCCCGTTTGTTGTCTTTGTTCTTATCCTTGTTGGCAAAGATCCCACCGGGCCCAAAGGTAGCAGCGGGCTTATTGCCAATCTGTCCAAACTTGGACAGATCGCCCGCCTTGGGTGGCGCGCGAGGGACAGACCAACCATCGGGTCCGACCTGGTTGTCGGGGCCTCCTCGTTCTTGTCCACGCCGAGAACCGGTACGAGACATGCTGAGGGTGCGTTGGTATTGTTCTTTTTCCTTCTCCTTCGCAGCCTGAGGAAAGATGAGGAAACGTCATAAACTGTCGATAAAAAGCAACTCACAGCTTCGTGGATTTGAGCGATCGTAGCAGGAGCAGCAACGGCACTTCGGTTGACCCATTTGCGTTCCCGGAGTTCAAGGAGATCCTACCATCGACAGTGTCAGAATCAGGAGTGACGATCGTAAAAGAAGAATCTTACCTGTAGCATGAACTGCATACGAGAGCTAACATTCTGGCTCTTCGTCAGCTCCTTCATCCGGGAGAAGTACACATCCATGTGCGCCCGAGCCTTCGCAGTATCAAGCATCAAACCGACTGTCGACAACAGTTTGCACAGCGACTCAATCTCTTCCTCCTCGGGGTTCTCGACGTTGCCCAGAAGCTTCTTCACACACTCGTGCATGATACGCTCTGTCAACATCTGCAACTTGAACAGCTCACCGATGAAACGAATGAGACCGAGACCTTGGCGCTTGGCCTTTTGCTCAGCGTAGTACTCGTCAGAGTACAGTGCGACTCCGCCATCGGCTTCTTCTTGTTTCTTCTGTGCATTTGTCTTGCCCTCTTCCTCCTCCTTCGCCTTGGCAGCAGCAGCAGACGACTCCTTTGCAGCCCACCCGCGCTCGAAATCCTCTTGACACCGATTGAGGAGGTACTTCCGGAACAGTTGTCCACCAG
>LBLO01000824.1:0-15539 GCA_004354395.1 Chondrostereum purpureum | reverse complement strand
CGAGGTACCGGTTCCAATAAAGGTTCAGCAGCTTCTGACTTGAGCCCAAAGGGTTTCTTGGGCTGGACTTTTGTTGGTGGTATTGATACACTCTCCGTGATTATTGGGACATTTTCGTAGTCCACCGTTTCCGGTGTTTCTTGTATTGATGAATTTACGGGGCCAATGTCCATTCTTTTGGGCGAGCTTCCTCCAGCACCAAACGAAAATAATGGCTTGACAAGGAAAGGACTCTGGGATCTGCGTGCGGGTGTGGGGATTCCAATCGTGGGCGCTTTTCTGGTCGACCAATCGTCGAAGCTGGAGAGTGAGATCTGCGGGGCTCTGCAGCCATCGTCCGTTGAAATATTTTAGTGCAAAACTGCAGGTTATGGCGTCGATGRGGGCAGSAGATATGAAGCATGAGACCCAATCACGAAGAGTGACTTTCAAAAAAGTTCCAATGAACCTAACCTTAGCCGAGAATGTTGATATCGGGCCGTCAACCGAGGGTACCTCACTCCTGTGGCACAGTGAGAATATGGCAATGAAAGATGCGGAGAATTTGAACATCGTATATAGTAGCTCCAAATATTCATAGTTATAACCACAAGTTAAGTAGTTCTCCGGTTTTATAGAAGGTTTATCTGTGTAATGGAAGACATCGCCTGCCTCTCACCGTGTTAAATCACTGTGGCTCAAAGTCATTCGGATGTGGTACATAGATTAACTGTATACGGCGAATTAACAAATAGAACCAACAGTAATTATGGAGACCTTTCAATCAAAGTCATCTTTCCTATCTTACTACAGTGTACACACTGGTGTATGCACGTGATCGAGCGGGCCGACACAAACGTCGGGTGACCGACTCAAGCCGACTGAGTGCTCATCTAGTGCCTCGAACTTTTCGAAAGTGTCCTAATCACTCCGTCAAAGGTTTTTCCCTTATTCCTCAAAGGACTGCCACAAGAAGGCACTCCGAACTCAACAAAGTTCAAGAGATTAAACGTAGTATTTCCAGATGGTTTTACATTTCTATACAGTAAACCCATTCATAACTAAGATTGTTCGTTCAATAGACGACCTGGAAGACTATGTCAACGACTGTGCTCGCAGAGCCAATGTCATTAACAACCTCACCTTCAATCCCTCCAGTGACCATGATGACCTCACCAGAGACATGTCCTGACACTTTTGTTGAGGCAAGGAGCACGATCTGTGTTGCTCGTATGGAGTTGCGACCTTCATGGTGTTCTACATGCATAATAAGTATGGCTCAAATTAGTCAACAGTGAATTCCAGGAGAAATTTTTGAAGATAGAGGATTATAGCGAGTATTAGATTTCCAAACAGATGAAAAAAGGAAACGGACGGAAAACACCTGCCAGTTTTGGCCGTGTCGCATACATAGGAAGAAAAGAACGAGGGCGGCGGTTGAATGAGGCGCAGATGGTGGTAAGAGGGAGACGATACGATAGGTTGGTGGTCGGTTCTCGACAGCTCCGTGTCTGGATGGATGAACTTCTACGAAATACGACCACAGAACCACATAGAGAGTTTGAGATAGGCTGGCACTTCTTCGGCACAGAGGGAGGTCTCGAAATTTTCCGCAGCATTCAGGTAGTTCGCCGAATTCAGCGAATATGCCTACAATTATTTTCTGGGGGATATATGATAATTACAAGTAGCACCGAGACCATGTCGATGGGATACAACTTGCAAGTTTTCAGTCACTAGTCACTGTGGAACTCATAGTATACACGCACATTATGCTCGTCAGAAACAACTGCACTACAGTTAACTTCATTTTGACATTGAGACTAATTGTAGACACGCTAAGGCAGAGAAGGATACAATACTACTCCCATCAACCTTCATCGACATCTCTCCCATCTTATAACCGATCCAACGACAGCAAATTGGGGAGGAGGAACCTGAAAATAGNAAGTTATAGTGAGTATTAGATTTTCAAACAAAAGTCAAGAGGAGAAGTGGAAATCGACTGGAGGCTCAGCTACCGTTGTNAAAAAACTCATAAGACTCGGACGAAAGTCTATGTCCGAGAATTCGTACAGTGTGAATATGTTGTAATCATCGCCACCAGAGAGGGAAGAATGGATGAAAGGACGAGGACTTACCATAATCAACTGTCGTGGTGGTGAACGAAAAAACGATGGTGTCACTGCGTCACGTTTGGTTATAAGTCACAGAGAACGATCACATGATATCCACACGACAGTAACCTTCTCCTTGTACCACCACCATCCATCACGCCCAGATGACTACCAAGAGCCTCTACGGCGATACAATCGAGGATATGTCCCCTTCATCCCTATTTGACTACATCTTTCCGCCCTTGGAGCCACTTGGCCTCTCACAGTTGTCGCTACCAGTGCTCACCGAATCAATCCTCGACAGTCTGATGAACCCCAAGTCCGCTGGAATACCTGGATGGTTTATATGGGACGATAAAATCCCCTCAATTCCCATTTTCCTAGGAGAAATTGCTGACCATTTGATAGCTCAAAGCGATCCCTGTGCAACTCGTGTTTGGGTGAACGAATCCAAGGCGTTGGATGATGGAAAATCTCTACAGACTCTGATCCTCGTTCCAACTTCGCATAAAAAGAAGCCACTGTAGTTGAAAGGAGCCCTATGCCACATAGCACTGGCCGACCCCGATGAGGACCCCCAAATAGTGTTCAACAACCTCTGCGAGAACGCCGACAGGGTCTTCGAAAACCAGCATCGTCTACGATACCGTCTCAGCGGGATCTGGACAGGCACAGAGCTGACGCTTGTTGTTTTTGATCGTGAAGGAATCCTGGTCACCTCATCGTTCGACGTTCATAAGGAACCTGAGCTACTGCTACATTTACTCTTTGGATTGTTGTATTCTCCCATCTTTCAACTCGGAAACGATCACTTGCTTCTGCCCAAACAAGACGACTACTTCTGGATCCGAACTCCCAGCCGTGAATATAAGGTTTTGGAAAGCTTCAATTGGTTCTCTGGGTTCTTGGGTAGTGGCACAATGTGTTATCACGCGGAATGCGATGGCGTCGAATATGCTGTCAAAGAGACATGGTCTGCCGACAACGACTACCATTCCAACATCTTGGCCGCAATCCAAGGCGTCGAAGGAATACCGAAGATTGTTTCGTCTGAACCGGTGACAATTGTGAATGGCGATGGCTCCGAGCGCTTGGATTCTACGGCATGGCTGCGGTCTTTTCTTCCTCCAGGCAAACGCGAGCATTCCAAGGAGCGCATACATTGTTTTACGGTTCTCACACCTTTTGCAGAGGATTTGACATTGTTCCGGTCCAAGAAGGAGTTACTTTCCGTCCTCGTTGATTGTATTCGTAGTGAGTGCATGGCATAGTGTCGCCCATTGTGTAAATGCTGACAGACAGCCCCAGTACATCGGCGACTCCTCAAGAGGGGTGTTCTTCACCATGATATCAGCATGAACAATGTCCTGATCGCCCCTGCCGATGCGTCAGACGGACCTCGTAGAGGAATGCTCATTGACTTTGACCAAACAACATTCGTTAGGGACATGCAGGATCCGTGCCCTCCTGCAGCAAGTGTTTCTTTGTTCTTGCCTCTCACTTTCCGTCGTGGGATCCACTTGGTGTGGAAACTTGGTGAACTTATCGCACAGTGCTCGACTCGAAAATATCTCTTGGTTGGGCAACAGTAATTGTAGGCATTGTATACTAGCACAACATCATATATATCGTTGCGGGGATATGCTGGGTGACCATACAGCACACTGTAATGTCGGTCTACAACTTGAACTTTGTCCACCCTGTAAGTGTGGCGCAGGGCCGCTGGCGGGCCGACTGGTGCTGTCCTCCTGGAATCTGAACCGAGTTTCCTCAAGTGTGACATTCACAAGCATTCACATCCCTCTGAATTGACCTCCCCATTCCTCATTAATAGTCTATATCCAAATCCTTAACGCCACGATAGCTACAAGCCATTCATCTGACCGTAGAACTGCAGTTTTTCCCTTCTACGAACCTCTGCGATTACCACACTCTGAATCAGACCTACATCACCGAAGCGCGTCGCATCACAGGAGAAGATATAGTTATGGAACGCCGGGAACTCAAAAAGGCTACCAGAGGGGACATAGTACGGCTATTTTTCTGTATAATTATTGATCCATCCTCAACACCGTCGAAATAGCCGCGCATGTGGACTGACGCAGACCCTTTGATCTCTGGCCCCAACATTGTAGGTGATCCTTGGGATAACTGCAGAGTCGCTGTCGAGAAATACGACAAAGAGATATGCGATGGTTGGAGCGATGATATCTCTAACCTCTTGACTTTTGTGAGTCTTGGCTCAATTCTGCGGCTTCCCTTTAGGCGCTTATAACATTGGTAGACCGGTCTGTTCTCTGCTGTCGTGACCGCTTTCCTCATTGAATCCTATCAATGGCTGGAACAAGATCCCGATGATGTTACACACCAATATCTTTCCCGACTTGTGTTGCTCATTGCAAATTCGAGCGATACGACGGTTGCGTCTTTTGAGCCAGCACCATTTGTAGTTGAACCCTCACAGGTCCATATAAACGTCTTTTGGTTTCTCAGCATTTGCATAAGCCTGTCTACTGCATTGTTAGGAATCATATGCAAGCAATGGATACGAGAGTATCAGCGAGACGCCATCATGTCCCCCAAAGATACTCTGCGACTTCGTCAATGGCGTTACCAAGGTCTCGAGGACTGGAAAGTCCCTGTCATCATTGGAGGACTTCCGATCTTGCTTCAAATCGCAGTATTCTTATTTTTCTGTGGCGTACTTGAATTGTTATGGACCTTGAATTTTGCCGTTGCCGCAGCGGCCTCAGTCGTAGTTGCATTGACAGCCACATTCACCGTTGTTACAACAATTCTCCCATCCCTTCTCTTTTGTTCGACTCTTTCAAAGAGTCGTACCAAACAACCGGACGGAATCATCCCATCTCCGTGTCCATACAAGTCCCCTCAAGCATGGACGTTTTATGTCCTGTTTGACTTGATCTATCGGTTCCTGATAGTGGTTCGTGTTGCACCAGCCTATGGATACTGTAGAAGGAAGTTGACATTCGCTGCAAAATACTCCCTTTTTATTGTTAAAGTGTTTGTATCCTGGGTTTCAGATGCTCTCCGACTGAGCTCTGGGACGGAGGAACTCACTACTTGGCACATTCCGTCAGATTCTAATTTCGAGGATCTCAATGTCAACTATTGGGATGAATTTCTCCAGTCGCAGCCCTCGTATTCCTCTACTTCCACTACGAGATTGCACAGGAGCTGGTCTGACTTAGAGACAGATGCACTGCGTATCTTTTCACGTCACCAGACACCCTTACCGTTGCTGCGTGAGTCTATCCATTGGATCCAGGAACATCTAGGGAACAGTCTGGTTAATCGCCAGAACCTCTTCCGATGTTTGACCTCAGTTCCATCGCAGCATGAGCGAGCCTTTATTCTCAGCTACCACAAAGCCGTCTTCTTTTCCTCCCCTCCACTTATAGATGATCTTTCAGGGCGCATTGATCCAGAGTTTGCCCTGTACAACAATTTTCTTGGGGGAGATTTGGTGGCCCTTCAGGTGCACAATGAACTGCGTGTTCGCAGATTGAATGAGATGCTGAAGCCCCCTCGTGCAAACATGGGTGATATTGCTAATAGAATCAAGTTTATTATTGGACAGACTCAGGACGAAGGTGAGATGAGATTGAGTTTCATATGGGCATTGGTTGATCACGGCAATGTGTTCAGATGTATACATTCAACTTGTTCTCTCCCTCAGGGAATGTCTCTCTCGAGTCAAGCAAGAAGATGCACAGTCTGATAGCAGCACTGTCTGGGGCACCGTCTATCGTGTCCATTATTCTCTCATCAATTTTACATTCGAATCCGTCAGAAACCTCGCTGAAAACCATCTTCAACCGGGGCTCCTGGCACTCGCTCACAAATACCCGTTTATCTTGAAGAGTTTCATGACCCACACTACAAGGTTTCTTGCACTCTCGAAGACATCATTACAACCCGATGTAACCGAACCAAATCTCAATTGGTTTTTCCAGCTTGATGATGTAGTTCACAAAGTTGCCCAGGAACATGATGATATACTGTGCTTGCCCTTGCCGTGGTTCACTAGTTGGACTGACCTCCGATGCCTCATCTATCGGGCACCTGAGACGATTGTGCGAGCTGACCATCGCAAACAGCTGCTTCAACGAAGGATCGACGGAGTGCATGTCACTTTGCCGAGCGGTGAGATGAGNCGAAGACGGCAGTAGGGGACAAMGWGAACAACTTATCGCATCAGACGACGATACCAAGTTGAGGTAAGGCCACCCCTAATACAACAAGGATTCCTAACCATAGCATGTTGCATTTCAGCTCCTTCGCAAGGTATCCTTACGGCTTCGTGGATATGTATTAACTGAGCCCAGAGACGGGTTAACTCCGCCTTGGGGCTCTTGAGCGTGAGACGGATGGAGCATTGCAGTTTGCATAGTGTTGAAGATGATGCTAGGAATACATTTAGAGTTGAGCTATCCACCATCGCATTCTCTGTCCCTCTTTAGCCCTTCCACCAGTTATCATACTCGGCGCTCTTGTTGACACCCATGGTGATATACCNAACCAGCCCTTGGTTAAGAACGCCACCAAGCATGTGCATCCTGAAAACGGGATTGTACTCTCCTTCCGGCCCATGGGAGTCTTCAAATATATTCAGAGAGTCACGCCAGTTCCGTGTGCGACCGTGGGTGTTCCGGATAGGATTGTCGGTGTAAGGGTGCATCTATTGACGCACATAAGCACCTTCATGAGAAATCAAGATGAACATCGATCATACCTTGTCGATTTGCAGATTGACATCGTCTTCAAAGAAGAACTGACCAACGTGATGAAGACGCCCGCCTGTGAACGTTCCGTTGGGAAGGACTTGCCAGTCCGTGAAGACTTTCGTATGGATGTGGGTGGCGCGGCCGGTGTAGTAACCGGGGAAGATGGCTTTAAGACAACATCAGAATGGTCAAAGGTTGAAAGAGAGCGCATAATACTGGTAAACTGAGCAATTCCATTCCTATCCGTCGGCCATGCCCCACGTAGGAATGTTTCTTGAGGTAGCGTGCGAGGGAAAGCAGACAGCAAGCCGTTTCGTTTTCCTCCTACTTGTGGTTTCTCATCTACGAGGTGTGGTGCAGGTAAAGGATGTCCTGTATAGCAGCAGTTAGATCCACGGCGAGTCGCTGAGTTTAATGAACATTACCTGCGTAATGACCCGTCGCGTTTGCTTGCCATATGTCAACGAGGACATTTGGTAGAGGTTGGCATGTCTCAACATCAATTACGCCGATGTCTAGAAGTGTCAATAGCCCATGTTGGTACTCCGCAATGTTCTGCCGTATAGGATGCCCCTCTTTATGGTAATAAGGGCCCTCTGTTACTACCGGTGCTATCGATAGTACGCGTCAATACTTGGAATCGCGACAATATATACACGGAATCACGTACCCAATACGCAGGTATTGTTCTCAAGTTGTGTCTCCCGGATAGGAGAGCAAGACATGAATGTTTGATCATCACTTGTTCCTTCAATTGCGTTGTCGACGTAAGTGCCCTCCGCAAAGAGATCCTCGTATCCAGGTAATGCGGGCGATCCACCGAGAACTTTCTGGGCCCATGCCCTCTTCCTTGCCGCTGTATATTCTGCTACTGCTGGTGCACACTATGTGGAATCATTAAACGAGTTTCCAACAAGAGAAAGTGAGACAACATACATGATATGCTGCAGCCTGCAATGCGCGTTGTACTTCAATCTCCTTCTCCGTCTTTGGCTCCCTATGCGCTAATGACCCATCTGCCGCCAATAGCAGAGTTATTAGAGCTGCTGGGAGGACAGAACGCAGCATGATGATGGTCAGTTCTAAAGTTCTGTAAGTGATCTACCCCATACTTTTATTAGAGTGCTATCCCGAGAGCCGGTGCGTCGGGAGCGGACGCCGGATCTTGCGATCCGCGATCTAGAACGTGTTAAGGTTAAGGTTACGACCAAAAANCATCTTTGCGACTGGACCAGAGACGCGTCGCGTTGAGAAGAACGCATCGGATATTGCGCAAAATAAAATCAGGGAGAGCAGCTGTTGCTCTTTCTGAGTTCCAGATTGCGAAACAGCAGTTCAATTATGGTCTAGATTTGAGTATATACGATGTATTCGAAATGCTTCACGCCAACCAAATGGCGTGGCTTGCCCCGAGCATCTTCTCTGTTCCATTATCCTCCGCATTCATGTATATCTGGTCAGGCCAGGAAGTAACGTGTTGCACTCTATCTCCAGATTCCCATCCTTCCCACTCTAGGACATGGACACCTGCCCCAGTTGTTGCCGCATCATCCGAATCGTCTGTAAGAAGTATCCAGACAGCGTCTGATATTTCAGGTGACTTGGCGTAAACATCAAGGGCGTTGGCCTTTCCACCAGATGTCGGCGTTTCCCATCTCTGCACGGAGTTGGTGAAGTGGCNTTCAACATCCAGCTCTATGATTGCCATCCACCCATTGATATCCATACGCGCACCACGAGTAGTCGCAAACAGCGCCCTCGGAGAGGGGTGTACAGACGTTGAAGGAGTTAGCATGAGGGTATCTCCACGGTAATCCTCAGTCGATACGTTCTCCAAGTTCTCAGGGAGTATAGCGACCGTGGAAATATATTCCAACGACCCGTTGAGTATTCGATACGAGTCGACGAAGTTATCTGTCTATCTTAATATAGATTTTATGAAGGAAATATGATCACGTACTGTGTTCAGTCACGCTATACAATACCCTCCCGTTTGGATGGACTTTGATATGTCTTGGCCCATCATGACTGTCAGGACCACGGGGGGAAGGGGACGTGAAGACAGAAGTGAGTTTCCCGTTCACTGGATCATGGGAGTACATTTCAATATAATTGGTCCCCAATACGGGTATGAATGCCTGGTGAGTGCTCGTAGAGAATTCGACGGCGTGGGATCCGTAACGCTATCCAAAGAAACGGGTCAGCTCAAGGAAGAATCAGTCAAAGGCTCTGAAGCACACCAAGGCCTTCCTAGTCTTGTCGGCTTTTTCGTACTCATCCTCAGGGATAAATAGAATCTCCTGAATCTTTCCACCAAATCCACCGGTAACCTCATCCACAACATGCACCTCCCCGGTCGGTCCTCCAGCAGAGTATGCATGAGTGTATGGAGGAGGAATGTTGATGTATGAAGAAACAGCAGTGATACTGACGGTATTCAGATGGGACACATTCCAATTAGCAGACCGGTTCACTTCCCAACTTGCTAAAGTGGGTGGCWGAGCCCAGCTRGTCGTGTAAACTCGATCCCCTCTTTGATTCGCTGCGAGATACTGATGTGGACCAAATCCATCAACGGTCTGCACCAAAGACAGAGTACGCTTCACGGGCGAAAAGGCCAGCAGGAATAGGGAAAGAGATCTAAATGAGCCAGAAAGGATGTGCAAAGTTTTGTCTAGCGTTTGGTTAAATGTAGTAACGCAGGATGGATCTAAGCAATTGTCAGGGCTTAAAGGTACTTGAGCCATTTCCCCGCAGTTAATTCAGAGAGAAAGGAAGGATATCGAAGGTACAATGTTTCACAGAGACGAGTTCATAGGCCACGGTTCGTCATAAGTCATGGTGGTTTAGTGCAAGGATTGGCTGATCCAAGGCTGATCGACATCAATGGCGCTTGACCCGCCTGCGTCGGCCGCGTGGGTAGCACATCATNTACCATATATGAATGNCANNTGGCACTTGCTCATCCCATTCGAAAAGAAAGTCAATTCTGTGGTCAATCGTACGTACTAATACATAGGGTGCAGCAATTCCTCCACATTTCATATCATGACAGTTAGAAATAGGTATATTCACAGCAGAACGGGTATTCATTAGTCGACTGCAAAGAGACGTATGAGTACCAATGACGAAGACAATGAGGTGATACCACGCACTACATAGATATTTATCCCAGTAGGAAACAGTCTCCCATGTTAGATTCAATCCTCTACTTCTCTCATCATCCAACGCACGGTGATCCTGGATTGCACGATCATTCTCATGAAGAACGATACGCTTTAAAAAGGCTACATTGGAGTCCAATACACCTGTACATCTCGAAGAAATCATTCCAATAAAGACGGACGTCTGGCATGTCAAAGGAGCACCTAAAGCCAGGAAACTAAGCCTGGGGATGAGGCCTTTTTCCGTGGTGGCATCGGTTGTGTTGTGTGTCAATTTAGAGAAAAAGGCATCGTTCAGACACTCTGTGTCTTCCTTTATCCATAAATCTTCCAACAACGGGGTCATTTGGAGAAGGGTGATGAAATCATCGACCGAGAGATTAGTAGCGCTCAGTTTGAGCCTGACGAGATTACACTTTGAGCGCTGGAGTAGAGAGGTGACGGCGGTGACTTCAGTGAAAGGAAGGGGTATAACGAGGAATCGCAAGGAGGGCGTAACAATTGAGTTCATCAGCTGTTCAACGGCCCCGGCGTCATCTTGGGAACATTTAACGTATGAAGATATGGGAGAGTCGTGACAAGCGGTTGATTATCGGGGGGAGTGTACCATCGGTCAAACTTTCCAGAGGTTTGCAGCCTCTCCAATTTTGGACAACGATGTACGATAGCCATCTGAGACGGATCCCTCTCCCAATCGTCATAGTTGGCTTTGAAATCTCGTATTTGTTCCCAAGGAATGAGGAAACGCCGGGGGATATTGGATGTGTTCCAGCATTGGATTGCCCGAAGTTTGGGCGCCAGCTGCAAAAAGTCATACGGAAGCTGATCAACATCCTCCTCTCTATCGCCTTCTTCATTCAGAACTATGTGCGCCCGTCGTAAGATAGGGAGGTTACCGCGTAACGGTTCCAGAAGCTCCAGCCTGCCGTCGAACACCAAACAAACATTGTCCCATCGATACGAAGAGACAAGTATAGTGTTGAGGAGAGCAGGTGCAAGGGGATGTTCGGTAGGGTCTGACGCTGTCTCATTGAAATCTGCTTGGATGCGGACGGACAGGGAATGTTCCCCCGACCTCTGAAGCTGCAATCCAAGTGCCCTGAACGTGCTTGCTCCGCAATTTGTTAACGACACAGAAACTTTAGACCAAAGCTCAGAGTATGAGAGGCCCACTTGTCTCCACCGCCGCGAAACACGAACAAGTGTCCATGGTGGCTTAGTCGACTGCAGTGAACTCTCGTAATATGTTTCTTCCACGGGATCATCAGAGCACCAATGAAATATTTCGCATAGCAGCTCATTAGATAGACGTCGGATGGGATGTGTGACAGACCGCAGGTCTTCAAATTGCATTGAAATCCGATTCCTGTCCTGCTTCAATTGTTTCAGGAGCTTTTCGGCGTCCTCTATCTTGCGGTCGAGGATAGAGAGTTGGTTGGCTGTGTGGTCCCTTTTTAAGCGTAAATCTGAAAGCTCGGTTTCTAGTGGAGGTTCGTTGGATTTCTGTAGCTCTGCGACTCTGGAGGATGAGGCTTCAAAGATGGGGATGGGACTGGATAGATGCTCCTGGGTGTGAATTGCTGGCATTGGAGAATATACGTGTCTTGACAGAGCAGCAAGATTAGCATGATTATATACTTTCCCAATGCTTTCTTACCTGGACCTACAAAACGGGCAAAATACTGCCACTGGTGGCGGTTTACATCCAAGCTATAAATGGCGGGTGACAAACTAACAAGGGTTGGAGTCAAGAGGACCGGTCGGCCCGAATATCCGAAATGCGGCGTTGCGATCATTCAATGATGCAGCTTTACATTGTCCTACGCATAACAGCAGAAGGGGTTACATAGATAGCAATGCGATAGCAATACATAGTGTGTAGACGTAGCAAGTTCGTGATAGATGATCGTGTTCTCTTCCTCATTTCATAATCTTGTCAATCTCAAGCTCGACCCGCACCCTGGCAGCCTTTCCTTCTGTCGAGATACCACCGAGGTACTTTCCAGGTGCATACCCCTGCTTTACTCCGAGATATATCATCTCGAGGACCTTGACAAACTGTCTTCCCCAAAGCTTTATTGCCTCAGCKCCCATAACATCCAGAGCCACTATGTGATCATTTAAACGGATGATTCAACAACCAAAGCAGGCCAAGAACGTACCATAGATCAATTCCGCCGTCACWGCTTCCTCCCAAGCCATTCTCTCCCCAAGGATCCTGGCGAACCACGTCCAATACCTAGTCGTATGGAACATCTTAGCATTCTCATTCTCAGTCTTCCTCTTGAGTACTTCGAAGTAGACTCTCATAATGCCGGACACCCGCTGCATCCTTTCGTCGGCTGCTTCCCATCCTCCATTGTCGCCTTTACGAAATCCACGAAGTTTCATACGCTCTTCGGGGTCTTGTATATCATTGATAGGGAGATTGACTAGAGGGACGGGCCATCCGCCGACGCGTTGGACGATTTTTGCGAAGAAGACCTCAGGGAAGCCCTGTAATGCGCCCAGGAGGTTGAGTGCAACACCAGCAATGGGTCCTGCACTAGCCATTGTTGCCGTGACTTCGGTCTCAGCTTGTAGTATGATAGCTTTGGAAACTGAGGACAAAAGAGCGGTGTAAATCACTGGTGGATGGGTGGGGTTCGTAATGAGAATATCCACGATTTGTTGAGACTGCAATAAGATGGTCAGAGATGTATACAAACATCAGCATGGTGTGGCATACCACTCGATTGATCGTAGGAGCATCGTTTGTGAGTTGTCCGATCTTAGGTGTAATTTTCCGCCGACAGGCACCCCAAACGGACTTCATCTCGCGGTTCTCCTTAACAACCTTCATGGATCCGGTTTTGACTTCCTAAGAAAAGGAGTTCAGACAGACATAAACACATCGAATGTCAAGTCTTGACATACCTGCAGAATTTGACGTGCTCTGATCCACTCTTCTTCCGGAGTGGTCATACCCAGTTGGCTCCTCTGACCTTCCTGAGCTTTCGCCTCTTCAGCCTTTCTCTTCTGCTCCTCTTCTGCCTTCTTTCTTTCCTCCTCNNCTCTCGTTTCTCTTCCTCTAACTTTCTCTGTCTCTCCTCTTCTTCTTTCTTTCTCTTTTGCTCCTCCTCGTGTTTCTTCTTCTCTTCCGCGAGTTTCCTCTTCAATTCCTCCTCTTTACGCTTTCTCTCCTCTTCCTGCTGCTTCTCGATCAGTTTCCGAACTTTATCCTCTTCCATCTTGATGACTTTCTCTATCTGCTCCTCCTGAAGTTTATCCCTCTTCTCCCATTCCAAACGCATCCGCTGTTCTTCCTGCTCCTGTCTGAGTTTGAGATTGCGAAGTTGAGCCTGGACATCATCTAGTTGCTTAGCGTGAAAGGCATTTTGTCTGGCGGCCTCCTGCGAGCGTAACTTGGTTTGGGTATCTCGAAGACTGCGTAGATCTTTGTCGTGTTCGACACGCGCTGTTCGCTAGAGATGTGGAGATCAGCACTTGAGGGAGGAAATAGAAATTCGCGACGCACGAACGCGTTTCTCCTCGTCTCCTTCTCCCATTCTTCGTACGCGTCGTGATGATTCACCCGTAGTCTTATGGACGCTATTGTATCTTCAAGACAACATTGTTCATTCTTAGACATAAAGCGTGACCGTTGCTTCCTATAACGTGTAAACTTAATATAGATTTCGTGAATTACCACTATAGTAGCTCACGGTGTAGGCTGGGGTACTTCTGACTCTGAAGCATAGCAAAAGGAGTCTGAAGAGGAAGACGCCACAGACGAAGCATCTGAATCCGAGCCCTCGTCCGAGTCAGAAGAGTCCAAGTTCAACCCAAAGGTGCTGGCAGATTTCCGTCTATTCGATACTTCATTGGAATGATTTGCCTTTCTTTTGGCCTTGGACTTGGACCTACAATTTCGTAAGCGATCTGGAATAAATGAGATACTCAAGTAGATGAACCTTCTAACTGGAGAGGGTGACAGTGAGCGGGGAACACTGAAGCGCATTTCATAAGGTGTCGCTGTATCCAATCCAAGTGGCACAGATATACAGAGTAAAAATGGACGTGAAGGTGGCCGTAGTCGTGGTTGAGATTTGAGGTCGAAATCATTTGACCGCGGATGCGCGACACGTTCTGTTATGTAATCGGCGGTGGACGCCGCATTTAGAAACGCGCACCCCGGTCCAAGGCTGTCGGATTGAGCTTGTCAGTGCACGCTGACGAGCGCACAGACGTTTGTACATGGTGAGAGTGTTACAGAAAGAGAACAATCGGGCCAAAAAATAGGACACGAATTCTATGAGCGCGGGTACCGCACTTCCTATTCATTTATTTTCTTGGAGTAGATTCGTGAATATCAATGGCAAATGCGGCGACCCAGTCAATTCATGTCGCCCAAGGACGCATTGCAGTGGCCTCTCCAGGGAATGCGGCAATTGAAAGTACTAGTGTTATTCACCGGCCGCTGTTCTCCTGAACTTCTGTGGAGTCATCGCATTGTTATGGACCGCAACGGCATTTTCTTCTACAGTTGTCCCTAGTATTATCCTTCGTCACCAGTCTTGGCTTCATTCACACAAGTTCGCTCTAATCTGTTCATAATCCTAGAGCCGGGGGTTGGTCCAGGTCACCATTTACAAGTCTTCGCAAGCATGGTTTCTCTATGCAACTCACACGACGTTGCCTACAGCTTGTCTGGTCATGTTCTTACTGAGGATTTACTCTGTGAGGTGTGTGGAAGCAGTAGTCCACAGGACACGCTACTTCAGCCACAGGGTCAGAACATTACACAAAGACGTCCGAGCCTCCTATGCGTTTTGACGAGGCATTGGATGACTGGATTCATATCACCTCCTCGTTCGAACGGCCAGATGTCCTAGATTCCAACCTTCAGGTCGTCTCCGGACGCCTTTCTTCCTCTGTAAAATCATCCAAAAATCGGTCTGAGGTTAATACACTGACTACGCCAGAGGCGCATTCTGACCGTTATACGACACCACATCTTGGGCCATACGATGATCCCTTGACACAGTTGTACCAGAAGTTCCTCGACGTTGATGTAGCTGACAACGTGGTATATATACACATGGACTGAAACTCCCAGAATTGAGGTGTGTTAAACCCACTTGAGAATCCTGTTTAGCTCTAAAGTTCATAATGTGCCCAGTGGTCTCGTGTGATATCCCGTTGAATATTAAACGGTGAAAGCCCGGTTGGTGGGAGTAGCCATGTAGTATGGTTCTTCAAGCGGACCAACGGTAGACACATGGTCAGTGAGAGCGAAAAACAGATTGAAAGAAACACAAAAATGGCACAAATACAGTACAACGTCGGGTCTTCACTTTCAGATCTCCACCTCTCTAACCCCATCCTTGTCAACAACTTTGATCATGTACTTCCCCGGTGCAACAACCAACCGCTTCGCAACTTCATCTATGCATCGTTTTAGCACGCTCAGGCCCTCTTCCAGCGACGCCTCGGGATCATGGTATCTGTTAGTAATCAATGAGATACTCGAATTCCAGAGTTGGAAGGAG